>JANBPO010002252.1:0-33581 GCA_024336825.1 Amorphophallus titanum | reverse complement strand
ATGACTAGTGTTGGCTCACTAGAAGCAGACTCCAAAACACAAGTGCTAAAGTACAGACAGGCTAAATAAGCACTGTCACACGTACTACAAAGCACTAAGGCAGTACATCAACTGCCAACAGACTTAGGACAAGACAACTAGACCTACTAAAGCACGATCCTTGAGTCTCGCGACTCGGAGGCAAGATCATCGTGCAATGGCAGAGACACACCACCAATCAGTCTAATCCTAAGCCAGAGAAAATGACACCACCGAAGGAAACAACTCACAGAACATGACACAATACATAAACACTCCTGGCTACTTTATAATGTAGCCATAACCATCATAGGATGTCAAGAGACATCCACGGGACAGCGGGCAAACCACGAGGTCAAGCCAAGATGATTAGAAAATTTACTCTCTGGGCATAAGTGATTCATCACTCAGTCGCTAAGCAACACAAGCAGGCAAGAAAGAAGCCGCTACGCACTCAGAGGCAAGAACACTGGTAGTCTTAGACTGGGCCGCGAGGTGACTGTGGCAATCAAGATAAGGCCACTACACTAAGTCAACCCTCGAACCAACCTACTTAGTTAAACCACCAAGCGATCTAAGATAGATCTGCCACACGAACACTAGCAGTCCAAGCAAGAACTGCTAGAGACACCGCCCTAACAGACCTAAACGTTTGACATAAGTCAACGGGACTCATAAATGGACAGACGGACCCGAGACAGGCCATCAAGACCAACGGTCACAACAATGGAAAAAACCAACTTCATGGTCACCAAGGTGCCGCTCAGGGGAACTGAACGGTCTATAGGAGGACCGCCCAGAGGAATAGAATGGTCTGGGAGAGGCCGCTCAAACAAATCGACTTACTAAAGTAGCTCGGTCAAATCGGTCAGAATGGTCCGAGCAAGACCGCCCAAAGCACAGAGTGGTCAAGGATGAATTGCTCTACAAACCGCCCCAGGCCACGAGATGGACTATCGACTGACCGCCTAGAAGGCCAGAGGGAACGAAACGGCCAGCCATGCGCTGCTCAATGCACGAGGGGAAATAGAATGGCTATCCTCTAGCCGTTCAAGGGGACTGCACGGTCCATCCCTGGTGGTGCCAGTCACGGGGCGATCTGTAGCACGACCGTGCAGATGCCCACTAACACAAGACTAAACGGTCAGCATCTCGACTGTGCAACGCCCTACACGGCTATTGTTAAAAACGTGTAGGCATCACAGTGGGTAAAACGTGGGATTGGCCCGATCATGGACTTTCCATGCCCCGTTCATTCCGAAATGAAGGGGGTACAAGCACATCGACAATACCGACCTTCCACACTCTGGAAGGGATCAAAATGACGCTTAAACGGCAAGAAACGGGCCATTCTTCTGAATCAGCCCAAATGGGGTTTCCGGGCTTCCTGGCCTCCTACCGATCCCGAATGACCACCATTCGACATGAAATCAATGTTAATGGAATGCTGATATTCCAGGGAGTCGTTTGACACCAGCTGATCTAAAAATCGTCGTCGTTTTCTGATGAACCCTATGAACTCCTAAAAATCACAATTTTACCTAAACGAGCTCAAACTCGCTCGTTTTAGCACCGTTCGGTGTAAAACTACGAGAGAACATGCAGGAAAAGTAGGTGATTCGTCTCCCTACCTCCACCGAAGAAACTATGCATCGAAGTGACTAAACCGCGTCGAAAATTACCGAATCAATAAAACGTGCCAGCTTTGAATCCACCGAGGGATCGAGCCACACCACGCTCCATCTGTCACTCTGTCCCGCTCCAGGTTCACTCCATTGCGTCCCTGTCTCGGCTAGCTCTCCAACAGTGCACGCCCCACGTCGAATGGGCTAGAGAGGAGAGAGAATGAGAGAGAGAAAGAGAGGTTGAGAATGAGGGAGGAAATGAAAAATATGAGGCTGTAAAAGGTGTTAATGAAGAATTAGGAAACACCATTGACAGTTTGGAAAAAGAAGCCAAAGACACAGAACTCCCTTGAAGCCATGACACAAGGAACAAAAAATCTGAATGCTATTCTGAGAACAAAAGTCAATTTCAAGAGAGAAGGGTTGGGTTTTAATCAAACTAATAAGAAATAGTTTGATGTTAAGACCATTTCATTCATTACTGAGAAAGGAAAATCGAAATTCAATCCATTAATAAAAATGAATTGTGACTAAAATAATAATGAAAAATCTGTAAACAATAATAAACAAAATAAGTTGAATGTCAAAGATAAGGGCAAAGGGAAGGTGGATGCACCTAGGGAATCTAGTCTTTACACCACTGCACCTAAGCCCTCAACCTTTTAGGTCCCAAGTGGATGGGAACCCCAAGACTAGAACAACTCTATCACAACAACTAGGTCGAACAGTCTATTACACTGCTCAGACCTTCTCTTCATCTAGGCTTCAGTCTTTTAAAAACCAAGATTAGAGCAGGAATCCTTCAGGATTACACCACAACTATGAAGCATCGACCTGTCCATCATTCCAGAACCTCCTTCATCACAACCCAAATAGGACAGGTCGAGGTAGCTATTCTATAAGGTCGATGCAATAGAACATTCAAAAAATCAATCCTTACTGGGTGCATCGATGCGACACTAGGAATGCAACAAGATAGTCTACATTCAGGGCATTTAATGGTCAGCATTCTTGCAGACTTATGTGGGACTCGTTTTCTTCTCTCTCTCTCTCTAATTAATAGATTAATTAAAGATTTGAGTGTTTATTTGGTTTATTTACGCGCCGATCAACCAATTAATTAATCGGTAATTAACTAACTGATTACCTACATAGGCGTGCCAGTCACGTGAGTGACAAGCTTATTGTGCGCTCATTCTGACCCGTGTCGGGCGAGAGTGAGGTTTGGTCGGGACCAGCAGTCTGTCATACTATAAAGGCTATGACGTTGATTACATCCCTCACGAGGAGGGAAAATCTTTGATTAATTGCCAAGATAGCGGGCTGTCGAGGCCGGGCTAAGGTGCAAAAGATGCAAGTGATACGATCGTGCGAGATGTTCTAATCTATCATGCATGGTTTATTAAGGCGGATCCCTTGGTACGTGGTGGAGAACTTAGGTCCGAAGACCACCATCACGCATAGCAAGAGCTTCCCGTCGGGCATTGCCCGGCTTTCCACTAGTGCCATTTGATATACCGGGGGTTCGTGCAATCAAGCATGCATTGATATGGCACATAATCTCAAGCTAGAACATGATGATGAAGTCATGGAAATAGCTAGCTTAGGCTTAGACAAACCATTTCACTCAGTTTTATTGACAAACAAGTTTATTTGGTTTCGTTATTGAAACTAGGAATCACCCCGAGGGCGAGGAGAGAGCTAAAACGGCGTGACGACGCGGTTCAGACTGAAATCGACGCGGAATGTGTAGGAACAGGCTTAAAACGACGTAGGAACCATAGGTGTAGGACTATCCTGGCGCCACGGAAGCGTAGGCGTAGGGGTAGAGCTCATATGGCGCGCTCCCATGTGGGTGCGCCATTTTAGGGCGCGCCATTTTAAAGCACGTCGTATTAGGGAGCGTCGGTCATGAGATCGCGCTGATTTAGCCTGCTTGCACGAAAATCTAAGTTTTATTGGCTTGTACTTTGATTTATTAAAATGTTTTAAAGGATTTTTAGGGTTGACTGAATCCATTATTCATCGGATCAGTCTCGGGCCTCCCGAAAGTTGAGTCACAGGCTTGCGCGAGGTTTGCACTCGAGCGTGGTGATCGTTTCGAATCGAACACATTTATTGAGTTAGGATTATTAAGTGGTTTATTAACTTATTCGAGTCAAAATTTTGGCAGCATCTCCCCATCCCGGAGGATTATCGGGGAGAAGCGGGAAAATACTCACGTAGCAGAGTAAACCCCTAAGAGCTGGGTGGCACAACGGCGGCGGGCAAACCCAAACGGATAGGAAGACCCCGAGGGCTAACCTACCAGGGGCACCAAGTCCGTGGGTGAGAATGGACGGATGAGGTGACTAATATAGGAAGCGAAAATCATGAGAGCTAGCCTACGAGGGACGCGCGACTCGAGTCGACACTACATCTGCGTCGGGACGATCGGTAGGGAAGGAAACCCCGAGGGCTATCCTACAAGGGGCACACATCCCTGGTCACCACAAAGTCCACTAAGGACTGCGGATTTGGACTGTAGGGCTTAGCCTCGTTGCTATGCACTCATTAGTCTCTGGGAAGCTCATCACTAACCGATAAGTTCCTGTAGACTGAGTGATTAGAATGAAGATTGGGGATGTCCCCCTTCCCCGACTATTGGAACGGGACTAACAGCGATAGCCGAGCCCAGACACTTCTAAGCTACAAACAGAATAAGGACGTGACATTGTAACGTTGTAACCAAAGAACTGGAAGGCTCCGTGTTCATCAGGAACAGTAGGCTGACGCTCGCGGGGTCAGAAGAATTAGTGTTCGCTGGCATCAGGGTAAGCATGCAGGCATGGGGGTTTAGCAGGACAAATGTTTATTGGAGGCTATTGGCTTGACCGACAAATTAGAACGACTAATCAGGAGGTATCCTGGCATCTCGTCCCCTCTGCGCCATGGGACAGAGCAGAGGAACATCGAAATCTGACCATGTAGTATAAATGAGCGGAGGTGCACATACGAGTGTGCTTCCAGTCATAATACGCACGATATATGCCCGAAGCAGAACATGAATAATCATGCTAGAAGAGGAGATTCCTGGGGAAGGGGAATGATTCATGTAGCCCGTGGTGTACCAGGGCGCGGTCGGCATTGGGAAAGTGAATCCGGTAAGCACACGCACAGGGAATCGGTTAAATGCATGTACTTAGACAAAATGAGAGAATAGGGAAGGTAGATATGGCATCGAGAACAATCACATTCCATTCATTCCATGAACGGTAGGCAGATACACGTAACATACATTTCGGCGTCGGCGTTATCGAACGAGCACCGCCTACACTGATCACCAAAAGGAGTTACAAGAGAAGAGAAGGACGAAGCAGAGAAGGTGAGAGGGGGGGTAGGCTCATATCATCGCCCTCCCCTCCCTCTCACTTACATTGCGCTCGGAGCAGAAAGAAATCAAAAATGAGGAAGGAGCCCACGAAGGAAACCACAGTGACCCACCTAAGAGAGCGACAGAAACAATGATCTTCTCTTCCGGCGCCGGGAACTTCGGGCAGAACGGGGGCGGCGGCGGCAGGCAACTCTCAAGAGAAGAGCCTCTTCCTCAAGAAACCCTTCCCTCGGACAAATATGATTGGTGGAGGCTTACTTTGAATCGATCTCTCTCTATTTGCCTTATTGATGCCCCCCCCCTCTCTCGAATTCCCTCAAGTATTGGTTTTATAGCTGGAGGTTGATTCAGTGTGGGGACCTTCTTGTGCGCCGGATTCAGGGACACCGGGAGCGAATGTTCCACCTTCCTTTTAGCGCGCCGAATTGGGCGACGCCAGATAAAGGGGTGCCGGCAAGCTTCTACGCGCCGTTTAAACTCGTTCGCTCGATGCGGGTTAGCCGATGGGTCCGGGGATGATTCCAAAAGTCACCGTTGACCGTTCATCTCACTTCGGTTCTTGAAAAACCTTGACGAAAAATTGGCGAAAGCCCTCGGCATGATGTACGGCCTTAAATAGAACTTCACGTGTATTTGACTTGAGCACGCGGGTTTTCCACCGACACGGCCTTCGACACTATGATTCGTGTTGTTTGCCCGGCGCGACTCATGCTCGAAGCTTCCTTGCGGTGTGGAACAACACCCGGGGTAGTTCCGCCTTGGCTGGGCGATCATTCGGCCGCTAATGGCCCCAATATAATGAGAAGCCGCACCCGTGTCGGGTGATCGGGGTCTTCTACTGACAGAGCCTTCGGTCCCTTGTTATGAAGGGCTGATGGCGTTCTTCCTCCTCAGGAGAACCTCTCATTCAGGTGGGGGGGTGACCAGGTAGACCACCGCCCTTGATCGGACAATGGGTATAGTGTATGCGACACGATGGAGTCGACGCCGGATCGTTAGGCAGGCTTGGTCGCGCTGCGGGTTGTTTGTGAATTCATCTCGATTCTCCTGAGGTGAAGTCCTCGGCATTCATTCCAGTTGACTTGAGGCTCTAGTAGCTTGAGAAGGCTTCGATATGTTGATCTTCATCGGCTTCTGTGTTTTGGTGGGCTGTATCACTCGTCTCTGCGGCTTGATCGCCGTTGATCATATTTTGAGTTCCAACATAACCTTATGCACGCAATAAATGTTCCCCCCCTCTCTCTCTCTCTCACACACACACATCTATAATTAAGGCTCTCTCTCTCTCTCCCCCCAAATAATATTTTTTATCTCTCTCTCACCTATAATTTACCCTGTCCGCGTTGAGGATCGGCGAGAGCAGCGCCTGCGGAACAAGGTTATTCCTCTGGTTAAGGTGGTCTGGCAACGTCACTCTGGTGGTGAGGCGTCTTGGGAGCGTGAGGATGAGATGCGATAGTTGTATCCTTATTTGTTTGCGTGAGTCTTTCCCCTATCCCTGTGCTTTCGTTCTTAAATTTCGAGGACGAAATTTATTTAAGGGGGGAGGGCTGTAATGATCCAGATTCTTTCAGATCCTTATTATCAGGTCCCGGATCTATTTTCTCGGAGCATCCGGCTCTGTCGTGTTCAGAATTTCATTCCGGACATCTTTCGTGTTCAGATTGGCGCGATCCGGGGTCGTTTCGGGGGCCCGGAGACGTTCCACGCCTTTTTCCGCGTAATTTTCTGATTTTCGATCCGGTTTCCGGCAATTCCTTCGGCACGTCGTTACGGGTGAATATGGTCGTTCACCCGGGCGTGAGTGGTACCGTTGCGATCGGTGCGTTCCGAGGATCGCGAAAAAGTGATTTTTTTTATTTTTTGATATTTTTTAAATTTTAGAATTTTTTATAAATATCAACCTTTTCCCTTTTTTTCTTTTCATTTTCTCTTCTCCTTCCTCTCTCCTCTTCCACCGTGACCGCACCCCCTCCCTCTCTCTCTCGTTTGATCGCCCGGCGAGCTCCCTCTGGTTGCAGATGGTGCGGGGTGACGGCGTGGCGACGACGGCGACGGTAAGGCGGTCGTGGCGGCGTGAAAAGCGTGGGATTTCATCGAGGAACGGAGTTTCTAAAAAGCTTCAATCGTGATTTCGGCATCGATTCGGTGAAGCATTCACTCCATTGAGGTAGGGTGACGCTCCCTAGCTCCAAGCATTTCGATTCCGTGGTTTATAGGCCGTCGTGAGGCCGAGAGGGGCGATTTTGAGCGGGTTATGACATTTTCATGATTTGGGGACTGATCGCCCGATGTAGTGTTTCGTCGCATTTTTGGCCGATCCGAGGACGTAGATGCATGCCTAGGACCTTCGAGGAGCTTACCCCTAGATTTCCCCCTCTCCAATGGAGGTACGGGGGCGTGGTCGTGATTTTTGGTTGAGTTCACCGTTTTCACCGTCGGATCGTCATAGCGGTCCTTCCAGTGACCGTTATGAGCATGGCGCACCCGGTGTGGTGTGTTATGCTTTGTCGATTTTACGTTCAGCTTGCGCGGGCATAGCGGTCTCGCGATAGACCTCCATGCCCAGCATGATGTCCCTGTGCAGGCGCGTCATGCTTTTGTGACTGTTGGATTTGACCGTTGATTGTGACCGTTAGGGCCTTGGTCGTATAACGGCCCTCGGGAGGCCCGTTATGTACACCATGGCGCCCCAGGGGAGGCACGTTATGAATAACGCCCTCGCCCACTACTTAACGTGCCTGAGAGGGTCCGTTAAGTGGGCCATAACACACCTTGAGGAGCGCGTTATGGTCTGTTTCACCGTGAGACATAACGCACCAGAGGTGATCTGTTATGTGCATAACGCCCACGAGGAGTGCGTTATGTTGTTTCCTGCGATTTGGGGCATAACGCGTCGTTGTCAGTCCGTTATGCACTATAACGCACTTGGGAAGGCGCGTTATAGTCTGTGACCCATCGGGAGTGGCGTACAGCCGAGTGGGACCGTCCCTTCTTCCCCGCACGACTGTGAGTCAGACGTGCACCCGTGAGTGGCCAATGATGGACCGTTCATCGTCTGAGGTCTAGCCAGTGATTTTTCGTGTCGATTCGAGTCTCGGGCGAGCGGAACTCGATCCACGTGCTGTCCTGTGGTCTGACTGATGCTGGGTATCAGGTGGGGACCAGGTGTGGGATGCCGTGAGGGGTCCCGGGATGTGACGTTTCTGGCTTACGTCACCATGAGTCGCTTATCAATTAGAGTTGTAAACTTCTTTTTGATGAAATAAAAGTATCATTTTCTCATTCATTTCTGATTTTAGAAATAAAATTGTACTTGCTCTGATCGACACGCTCGTTTACGACTCATCGCGCTCCCGATTTTCCGCGTCGGGACGTGACAACTACGCCAGGTGGTGGTTCGAGCACAGCCACCTGTACCGACAGAAGGCCTCCGTAATCCGGAAGGCAGAGGAGAGCCACTTGCTAAGGGAGGATTTGCCTCCTATTGTGCTGGATGAGGGGTACCTGAGGACCCGTGTCACTCGAATCCATCGAGAGATCGAGCGAGTCATGGATCGGTGGCCTCGGAGTGGCCAGGGTTCAACCTCTGGGAGCCGGAGCAACGGAGGGGCACTAAAGCCCCTGAGACAGGTGTCAGTGGGAGCGGCGGCGACAGGAGGGAAGGTGTCCCAGTCAAGGGCACCTAAGGCCTAGTGGGTCCAATTCTTGGCCGCCTGTGGCTTTCAGAGTGGGGGTTCATTGGACCGGGAGCTCCCGTACGGGAGCTTTGCCGATTCAGCGATCGACGACTGGCGGCAGCATATCGGCCACGCGATCGGGTCCGCCGAACCCACAGAGTTCTTGTCCCAGATTGAGTGCGCCCGCACTCTACGGGACATCTGGGAGGTCGTGACGATAGTGGCCCAGGTGCTGGCACTGAAGCTGGAGTAGCTGGTACTCCTGCCACCGACCCCCTTCGGGGCTCTAGGTACAGCCTTGTTTGGGACACTCCGTCCCTTTTACTTTTGTTGCTTTCTGGTTATAACACTAGGACATTGTATAATGCTGTGTCTATTGACAGGTTCGACGGTAGAGGGGGACAACCCCTCCAGGGAGGCATCCTCGGGGAGTGGGGACGGAGTTCCACAATCGAGGCGAAAACGCTCCAGTGTGGAGGCTGCGGTAGTCGAGACTGGCGAGTCTTCTGGAGGACTCAAGGCTAATGGGGTAGCTGAAGCAGAGACAGCTCTGAGTAAGTGCCATTGCGCCTCGTTTGCTCCTGGTCAATTTAGCCATGGTAGTAGGCTAATCCTGCTTCGTTGGGTTTGTGTTTTGTAGCCCCCATGGAGGCTAGGGCGGAGGTGACCTTCTCGCCCCCTCGGGAGGAGGACCCTCCCTATGTGGAGGGAGCTAAGTGTGAGATTGACACGGAGAGTTTTCTCCGACTGATGGATGAGGTGGCGCCCAATGTCAAGGCTGTTGAAACTCGTTTATGGCCAATAAGTTAGGTCGTCCCCTTACTCATCTAAATGATGCTCCAAGTTATCCACCTTTGTTGAGCTCCTTGGACAAATTTGAGGTCTCTTTCATGAGTCATTTCCTCCTTGGTTGGGTCTAGTTCCTCATCCTTTTTCGCTGGACGAAGTTTATAAAACTCTTCATTTCATTTTTCACCCTTTGGTCCATAACGCATCAAGCCTAGCGCGTTACGATCATATAACGCACCTCACATAGTCCGTTATCTTCTCTCAGAACCCAGAAGGTCAACGTCTCTCCCATCGTCTTATCATGCGTCTCTTTTATCGTTTCTATTATTTAATGGACCAATGTCAATTCGTCATCATCATTATAACGCCCTTTCCCCAGTCTGTTATCTTCTCTCAGAACCCAAAGCCATCGTCTCATCTTCCGCCTCATCTACCATCTCATCTTTCGTCTCTTCTATCATCTTAGTACTATAACGCATCTCTCCTGGAGCGTTACGGCCATAAAACGCACCTACAGATGACCATTACATAACCAAGGTCACCGTCTCTCCCACCGTCTTCCCCATCGTCTCATCTACCACCTTCATTATTTAACGAATCTTCATCCATCCGTCACCTTTACCATAACGCTCTTGTCCCCATCCATTATGCTCTCCAGAAAGAGGACCGGACTGAACAATGGTTAAGTGTTTTGAGCACCCGTACTAGAGGGAGGAATGAGCGGAGAATGGTTAAGAGACAGGAAAAGGGACCCCTCATGAATCACACAAAAAATCAATTAAGAAAAGGAGGAAGAGAAAGATAAAAGATGAAAAGAAAGGCCTTAAGAGGGTGAAGGAGGAGTGGGCCCTTCACCGGTGCAGATCGCTTTCCCCTTCACCGGCACATCATTTGGCCCACCCCTTTGCCTTTAAACCTTCATCGGTACACCTCCTCGGGTCTTCCCTGGCACATTCAAAACCCCCTTCGCCAGCACGCTCTTAAACCCTTGCATGGCACGCCCTTAGACCCCTCTGCCGATACACTCTCTCTTGCCCTCCACCGGCACACTCCTTGAGCGGTGCACCCCTCCCTTTTGTTGTTGCTAAGTCCTTCACCGGTGCGTCTCCTAGTTCACTCTTCGTCGGTACGCTCTCCCCCGTCATTCACTGACTTCACCTCACCCCCAGCTTGCATGTGCACCAACTTCAACCCCATGCAAACCATACATGGACTTCGTCCCCTTTGCATCTCCAACCTCGTGCAAACTTGCACGGACTTGGTCCTCCTACACACATAAGCCTTGTACAAGCACTGCATGGACTTTGCATAGCCCCTGGCCCTATGTGCAAGGACCCCGCACGGACCTTGTCCCCCTTTGCATACATGCACCAACGTTGGCCCTCACATGCGTGGACCCTGCATTGACCTTAGTCTGTATGTGCATGGACTTTAGCCCATGTGCACTGACCTTATGATGTGACACAACCCCTTGGACCTAGCAAGCAATCATGAACCAAACGACGGACTCACTCAAGTGGGTTCACCCGTGTTGCGCACACCCGGGTCCGTAGGTGGACCAGTGATGGTGGTGAGGCTCCGAGGTTAGACCTTGGGGTTCTAGGTGTATGGCCAGCTCAAAGAGGACCCCAATGGGCCAGGGATGCCTAATTTGCGGGCGATCGGCATGGCGAGGGAGTGGTGACGAAAGGTCACTCTCACAGCTCACCCGCGGTGGTCACTCCGTGATCGGCACTTTGGTTTAAGCACTCACTCACGGCCAGCGGAGCAACCAGAAATAATACTAAACTAAGCAAGTAAATGCCATAAGTGAGGAGTGTTCCAAAGCTCATCTGATCGGCGTGAAGACGCTGACCCCGGCCAGAGACGAGGGTGAGCGGGGAGAGTGACCTTTTGTCCCCACGCCCTTGGCATGCCGACTGCCCGCGAATTGGGCATCCCTGGCCCATTGGCGTCCTCTCTGAGCTGGCCATAAACCTGGAACCCCAAGGTCTAACCTCGGACACTCAGCACAATCGTCGGTCCACCTACGGACCCAGGTGTGCGCGATGCGGGTGAGCCCGCTTGAGTGAGTCCGTCATTCAGTTCATGATTGCTTGCTAGGTCCAAGGGGTTGTGTCACATCAAATTGGTATCAAATCAAGTTTTAGACTTGTCTCTACTAAGTCTAGTCCTAGGGCACAATTCCATTCATCAACCGGTGCATCAACATGGCTACCTCTCTTTGGTAATACCCGTCCCACTCAGCCCTCCACAAGGGTCCGATCGACCCACTACTTTTGGACATCATCCTAGAAGAGGATATTACCTTTGACGGATCACATTCTTGTGATTATCTAAGGTGGGAGTCTACCATGAAAAAACACTTTGAACGGACTTGGGTATATGGACCCGCGAGAGTCCGTAGGGCCAAGGCACGACTTCTGGGTCAAGCTAAGAAAAAGTGGGAACAACTAAAAGCCCTAAGGAGGGTTGAAAGATAAGAACCCATTCACTCATGGGAAACGATGAAGGTAGAACTTAGGAAAATCTACCTCCCCAAACATTCCCACCCCTCCCACCCCTTGGACTTCACCGGCGGGAGGATCATTGTTGATCGGCTCCGCATTGACAAAGGCGGCATGCTCCTCGGTGGGAACTTCTTCTGCTTGTGTGGACGCCTGAGGTCCGACAGAAGTTCCGATGTGGCCGACTGGAGGCAGGTGACGAGGCCTCCTGAGGTGAGATATAGGTAGGTTCAAATCGTCGGTCTGAATCTCAGGTTGGTGTCTGGCGGTATAACACGCGAACACCCTGGCTGCGTCGTTGAGGAGCCGGACTGTCCTCCTTTTCTGGGAGCACCTCTTGGGGCGGACAGGTGTCCCCAGCCTATCAAAGACCGAGGTATGCTGCGGAGGAGTCTCCATCGTAGCATCTACCTGAGGAGAGCTTGGGGCTGGATGTTGGTGGGGCCCGGAATGAGCCTGTCTCTGTTTCTGCCTATTTGTGCTAGAGGCGATGAAGGGTTGGGCGCCACCAGATGACGCGGCTGTAGGGTCAGTCGCACCTTGCTTGGCGCGACGCCTTAGTGCCCGAAAGGGGTTGCTGAGGCGTGCTTCCCGGATAGCTTGAGCTTCCCCTGGGGTGACCCAGATCCTTCTCAAGTCTGATTGCTGGTCTCCCTTGTCCTTTTTCCTCTGACGGGACTTGGGAGCGTGAGTGTCAAACCGGCGCTGGTGCTTTTGGGCTATTGCCAAAGCATTCGTCCACTTAAGTTCTGCCTTGTCTTCCTGCGTTCGACGCAGGAGGGTAAAGCGGTTGGTAATAGGGACCGTAGGAACGATCTGTTCCGGAGGAATAATGGGTTTGCCCCCATCTAGGCGAATCCGTAAGTCTCGGACAAGAATGGTCTTGCCAGAGTTGCTGGTGGTAGCAACGGGTCGCCTGTCTTTATGGCTACGACGGTGCTTCTTCTGGGGAGCCGAAGATGACTCCGCTCCAAGGTGGTAGGCCGAGAAAACCCAGCCTGCGGGTGCTGGTGGCACATGGCCATTCATCGGGAATACCAGGATAGGCCCCCAAGACGCGAAGTCTGTAGTGAAGTCCGGCGGCTGGGTGGCTTGAGTGTAGGCTTTCGCCCGAGCCGACAGTAGTGTTGCGGACGCTCGTCGCGACGTGTCTGTGCCTGAAGTTGTCACTGCAGGGGGTACCGGGATGTCGGTGACCTGAGGCCTTGAGCCTGAACTGGGAGCTGGCAGGACCGGAAGGCACGACAGAGGGCGCTCAATCCGTACCGAGGTCACCGCGTCCCATAAAGGCAGACCCATGCTGGGGATCGACGTCGTCAGATTGTGGGAGGACTGCCCCCGAGGTAGAGCCGAGGGATCCGAGACCTGATGCGGACCACTCATAACAGATGTCGTCCGCGGGAAACTCTGGAGTCGTATGTTTGGTCTCGATGCTAGGACGTCTTGTGCCAGGGATTGGGGACAGGGGCGAGGTGGTCACGCTTCTGCGGTTCGAGTCGGGATGCCCGAACAGGGTGCTGGGGAGCCCTGCCCCTGGGCTAGGAGGCCCTTGTGGGGAGCTGGCTCGGTGGGGGCTTGGGGTTGACTGCCCGAGCTGAGTGCTGAGGAGCCGAACACCGTAGGGTGGAGACCCACACTGGAAGTCGGCTTGGTTGGGGCTTGGGGCTGAAGGCCCGAGCGGATTGTAAGACTAGGGACCAAAACCCGGGACGCGATGTTTGCGTCAGAAGTAGGTCGAGACTGGCCCCGGGGACTAATGCTTGCCCGGGCTGGGACTGGTCTAGAACCCCTACGGGCACCGGTGGCTGGAGAGCCGAGCCTGATGCTCGGCCTGGCTGTCGGGACTGGTAGTTGGCGTGGCACCCTGGTGGCACCAGAGGAAACATGAGCTAGGGGTGGCGGTGGAGCCGCCACGGGGACCACACCCAAGAAGTAGGGTGATCCGACGACTGCTTACATGTGGTGTTTTTAGTCTCCAGGGGTTGTTTTTCATCGTGTGGCATTATTTCCCCTGCGCTTCGGCGTGAATGGGGTGTGGAACAGGCTGATTCAATCGTTCCCCTATTTTGCCCGCCGGATTTTTGTAACAATCACTCCAGTGACCGTCACACTGTGTGATGGTCCCTCGATAGACAACCACAACCGTAGGTCATGTCACATTCTTCGAGGTTGGGGTCGTGTGACGGACCAGTACTGGACCGTCACATGACTGTAACGTGCCTATGATGGTGTGTTATGGCCTTGGTGTGAAGGACCAGTATGGGACCGTCACATGCTATAACGCGCTTGGCTTGGTCCATTACGTATTGTGGTTTTCGAGGCCTGCTGCTGTGTCAGGCACTCGACGATCGTGTCTGCCTCAAATACCATGTCAGAAGGTTCGCTATAACGGGTCTCTCCTTGTGCGTTATGGTTAGGTAACGCACCTGTGTAGGTCCGTTATGTTGTGCTTGACTGACGTTTATTTAGCTATGGTGGATGGTGTGACGCGCCTACCCCCATGCGCCATGTGGCTGTGGCGGACTCAGCCTGGTCCGTTATATGCCTCTAGTGTGTTAGGCTGGTGTAACGCACCTATATAGGTCCGTTACATGCCCTTCATTTGAGTTCTAGTCCATTGGCCATAATGCCCCTGTCCTGGTGCGTTATGCTGATGTGGCACGCCTATCTTGGTGCGTTACATGGTCTGTATTGGATTTCAGATCTGTTTGCCCTGACACCCCTACCCTGGTGCGTCAGAGCAGTGTAACACCCCCATAGAGGTGCGTTACAGTCTTGTTGTGGCCGTGATGGCCGTTGTCCTTTTCTGTGTGTCTGTCTATCTTAGGGTTGTGTTTTAGGGCGGTATCTGTGTGTCGGTGGTTTCTGGATCGATCGGTTTAGGTGACTAGGCGTGGTCTTTTCTTTGACTACAACAGTACCCTAACGACTCAATCTAGAACTGCCAGTGTCATTGTCTCTAGTTTCATAGCAGCTGTTCCTTGACTGCCGAGTTTAACTAGCGGTTGAGTGATGGTTCGCTTTACCCAGAGTGTTGTCATTGTCCACCGCTCCAGTTTCTGCTTGTCTTGGCTTGATCTCATGGCTTTCCCATGACCCGTGGGTGTCTGTTGACATCCTATGAGGGTAGCGACCATGATAGGATGGCCAGGAGTGCTTGTGTGTGTAGTGTATGTGTTTGTGTGTTTGTGCCATGTCAGGTTTCGGTCAACCCGGTGAGACCAGGGGTTGACATGTGACCTTGTGTGGGTCTCAACGACTTTATCCAATTCAAGATCGTGTTTCTGGATGCCTTGAGACATAGTTCTACCTTGATTTGCATATCCATATGTGTTGAGGGTTCTTGGTGTCCCCTCGGGTCTTCGTGAGTCGTTTCCTACAGAGCGTCGTTTCCTCCGGCTTAGGAATAGACTGTTTAGCGGCTTGTTCAACTGTCTGTGAGGATCTTGCCTTTGAGTCATCTGACTGATCGTTACGTGAGTAGGTCTAGTTACCTTGTCCTGAGTTGTCGGCAGTCATTGTGAAGCCATTGGTGCTTCGGAGTACGTGCGATAGTGCTCTCTTGCCTATCTGTACTTGTACACTCATATTTTGAGTCTCTGTGTCTTGTAAGCCTCCACTAGTCATAGCCTTACGGCACGCTTCGGTGTGACGGCTCTTGTAGCAGGGCACTTTTCCGGTTTACGATTCCTAGGCTAGTTTCGTGGGCCCCTCATCAACCGTAGCGTCCTTCGGAGGGGGAATACTAGCGAGAGGCCTGGCTTAGACGATAGCTAGTGTGTGAACACGTGGTCAGGGACTTTGGACTCACATCGTCAGACGTGACCCTGACTAGTCACTCGCGTTATGCCTTTCAGCTCCTTCTGCTTTTCATTTGTTACCTCTAGGATCTATTTTTCACCCCTACCCTTGTATTTGTCTACTCTACAGATCTACTTGTCGCCACTGATAGAGTATTTTTCACCCTTATCCACTGCCTTTGCTTCATGCGTTGACGTTATTAAGTTTTTACAATTTTAGCACTGCAAGCTATTTTTCAGACTTAGGCAGCTATTTCTCACTGCTATCTGACATCTATCAGCACTAGGCAACTAGTTGGTCGTGAACCCAGTGTATATTATAGTTGTCCCGGCACTGACATCTTCTCATTTTTTCATGCTTGGTATGACTTGTCACTTTGCGCGTCTCGACGGGAGGGCCATCGAGGATAACGGAGTACTTCCCTTTAATGTTTCTTTGAAGAACAAGATTTAATTGGAGCCGGGCTCTCCTTCCGACCTATAAAAAGGTCCAGAAGGGCGTCTTTACTGCTCAAATCTTTCCCCGCGACTTCTTCCCTCTCCTTTTCTGCGGAGTGCAATGGAGGGTGACTCAGAGGATGAAGACGCAGGCAATTGTAGGGGTGTTTCCACAACCTCGGCATAGGAGAACAGTTAGCAATCGGTGGTTAGCATAGGAGAACTGTTAGCACGTGGCGATGTACTTTCTCTCTACTTCTGGACCGCCGACACTACCTTAGGAGGGAGGTAGAATCGAGGGGAGGTCGGACGGAAGGGTACATCAGGTGTCACGACTGGGCCAAGAGGGGCAGCTCTTCAAGCTTCCTTCCTCTTCTACCTCTTCCTAGTGGAGGCCTCTTCGCAGACGAGTAGTTAGGCGTTCGTTCATGGAGTTACCAGATTCGTTGATCGATGACCTTATGGAGATGATCCTTACGGAACGGAATATTTTTGTTGGGGGATTCTTTTGCATAACGCGCTTCTGGATGTTGTCGACATATCTGCCTTTGGACTGGTTCATTTTGCTACCTTTGTCTTCAATACTGCTTCTCTCGCCGTCTTCTTGTTGCATCGTTGTGACTACCTTTCGTGATTATAGGTATGTGATGAGGAGCCTCCCCGAGTTGAGGAGCGTGCTCTCCTGCCCAAAGAGGGCGGTGGACGAAGTAGCAGACCCTACTATCCAGTCTGCAAACATTACTGGCACGTGACGAGGTGCTCCCCGCCTTGGCTGGCAGGACAAGAGTAGCATTGAAGACAACAACCTAACTGCCCGTCTGCGAAGAGGCCTCGACCAGGTTGAAGAGCTGCCCCTATTGGCCCAGCCGTGACGCCTGATGTACCCTTCTTCCACTCTGCGACAGTGGCCGTCTGGCTGGTTGGTTCAAGAAGGAGTTTTCCCTTCTTGTTACTCCAATGTTCCGCTTCCCCAATAGCAGCATCATCCTCAACTAGCAGCATCATCCTAAACCAGGCACTACGCCAGCAGACTACACAAATAATGTATTCTAGTAGTGTTACTTTGATTGGGACTTCATGACTGTTCAACAAAAAGTTGAGCTTGCCTGGAGACTTCATAACTGTTCATTTGTTAGCTCTAGGCTCTATTTTTCACCTTTACCAGTGTATTTGTCTACTCTGCAATCTAGTTGTCGTCACTGATAGGGCATTTTTTACCCTTACCCACTGCCTTTGCTTCATGCGTCGATGTTCTTAGGTTTTCAAAATTTTAATGTTGCAAGTTATTTTTCAGACTTACGTAGTTATTTGTCACTGCTCTCGGGCATTTGTCAGCACTAGGCAACTATTTGTCACCCTTATACTCGCCGTCACCACTGGCCTATAGTCAAATCGCAGTATAAACTGAGGTACCCTATGTCGGTTACGTAACACCAGGTTTCCCATGAATACGCAGAAAAGGATATCTGAGGCCTGAAGCCCCTTCACTTCATTGGAGAAGGTCCCAGTTATCCTGCCGTGGTGCCTCAACAGCAACCACTGAAGCTAAAAACCCCTGACAACCTGCATTAAGCAATCTACAGGCTCAAATAGCAGAAATAATCAAACGAGAAGAACGGGATTGAATACCTTGAAAATAAAAGGCTGGCTTCCCGTGTGGCTAAAAATAGACTTTCTTAGATCTGCAATCAACCATGGCTCCATACTGCTCTAACCAATCCATGCCCCGAATAATATCATAATCTACTAACTGCAAAGCATACAGTCTTGCTGGTAACTGTCGGTCACTAATTACAACAGGAGACTCCTCCAGACACAAAGGAGTGAACATGAAATCCCCAGATGGCAATTCAACAAGTAACTCACAAGAGATTTCAGAATTGGGCTCCTCAATGCATGCAAGAAAATTCTCAGAAATAAAAGAGTGAGAAGCACCAGAGTCAAATAAAACACGAGCTGCATGACCGAAAATCATAATCGTACCTTCTACGAGGTTGGATGCCACGGCTTCTGCCCGCGTGATGTGAGAAACCTTGCCCTTCTGTTTTTTACTAGTTGCTGCAGAAGACTGGAAGGAAGGCACCACCGAAGCTTGGGGAAAGAACTGCAGAGACGGTGGTGGTGGGAGAGGAGGTCTGAACTGCGACTACTGTGGTTGAGTAAACTGTGAGAACTGTATCAGCTTCGGCCTTTGCGGATAGTCTCGAACAACGTAACCCGACTGATCACAGTGATAGCAGACCACTGGCAAGGAACAGGGTTTGCCTGGGTGACTACCACCACATCTCGTACACTGCCTCAGAGGTCCTATCACTGGTCTCTGCTGCTGCTGAGAAGGGGCTGACTGCTGCATAGTGCCTGAAGATACCTATTGCACGAATCTCTTCTTCAACTTCTTAAATTTCTTGAACTTGGGCTTGAAGGAAGAAGCACCACTCACAGCAGGTACTGCAGGAGGAACTCCCAGCACAGAAGGCTGATAACTTGACTGAAGTTGAACCATCGACTGAACTGAAGCCACTTGAGAAAAACCTTGAGGTCTCGCCATATCCAGCTCTAATGTTGCAGCTGCATGATAAGCTACATTCATCTCAGCCACCCGAGTTGCAATTAAATGTTGCCTCAAGTATGGTCTCAGGCCATGAAGAAAATGCTCAGTCTTCAGGGCTTCATCTGCTAGAACATGGGGCACATACCGCCCCAATTCCATGAACCTATTTCGATATTCCAGCACAAACATCCCACCTTGCACCAATTCCATAAACTGATGCATCTTGTTCATCCGGAGATAGGCAGGGCAGAAAGTACGCTCGAAGGTCGCAACAAACTCTGCCCAGGTGATCTAATGGAGCAGACGAGAACAGAAAGTGACTTTCCATTCTGTAGTCCACCACGTAAGTGCTGTACCCTGAAGTTGAAAAGAAGCAAGCATCACATTCTCATCCTCTGCGCACTCCATAGATCAGAATACGCACTCTGTAGCATCCAGCCAAAGTCTGGCTGCATCTGGATCTGCGTGACCCTCATACGATGGCGGGTGGAATAGAAAAAATTCTTTAAGTGCTCAACCACGGCTACTAGGCACATCCTCTTGAGGAGCAGGAATGGGAATAGCTTGAGCTTGATCTAGGACAATCACTAGAGGAGATGAGGCACGACTTTCCTCCTGTGGAGCAAGACCTCGACCATGGCCTCTCCTACGAGGCGGCATATTGAAGCTAGAAAACACACACTATAACAAGAAATCCATCAATAATGCAGAAAGCATCCTAAGCCAGCAATAGACGACTCAAATGGACTTGCTCTAGATAATTACACATTTCAATTCCTTATACAAATCCTCAACTCCGCTCTGATACCAGCTGTGACGACCCGGAGATCTAGATACCGATATATAGATAACATCGATTAAGAGCGTGACCAAATCTTGATATGGCTTGAGCTTAGGGTCACGAGTGTGGTAAGTGGACAGAACTTGCCGCAGGATGAGCTGAGAGTCTCCTATGATCTTCAAGTGGCGCGCGTCGAGGAGGTAAGCATGCTTCAAACCAGCCAGGAGAGCCTCATACTCGAAGATATTATTGGTGGCAGGAAATCAAAGCTGATAAGCGAAAGGGATCGTCACCCCTTTCGGAGTGAGAAGGACAGCGCCTATCCCTCGGCCCTGAGAATTGAGTGCACCGTCAAAGTGCAGAGACCTGAAGGGATGATGAGAGATGATAGAAAGATGCTCATCAGGGAAATCGTCCTGAATAGAGTCAGTGTGAGGAATAGGAAGATGGGCAAGATGCTCGGTAATGGCATATCTTTTGACTGCCTTCTGAACGACGAACGTGATATCGAATTGAGAGAGGAACCTCTCCCAACAAGCTAACCTACTAGAAAGGACGGGTTTTTCTAAGAGATAGCGAATTGGGTCCATTCTAGAGATCAACCTGACTGGCTGGACAAGGAAGTAGTGTTTAAGCTTTTGAGTTATCCACACTAAGGCGGCACAAGTCTTTTCCATAGCGGTGTATTTGGCCTCGACCGGGTTAAACAACCTAGAGAGGTAATAAGCTGCCCGCTCTTTTCCTTCATCATCTACTTGTGCTAAAACCACCCCCAGGGAGTCCTCAATGACCGATATGTATAGGATTAGGGGTTTCCCAGGGACAGAAGGTTGCAAAACCGGGGGATTGGATAGATAGACTTTCAAGTCCTTAGAGGCCTTTTGGTAATCTTGATTCCATTCAAATTTGACCCCCGCCTTAAGCAATTCATAGAACAGACGGCATCTTTGGGAATGTTGGGGCATAACCTTGTCAATATGCTTAACCACCATCTTGGGAATGGAGGTGGAAGCAGCAAGGTAAATCGGGATAGAGTTGAGCACCGAGTTAATGAGAATCACTCTGCCAGCCTGCGAGAGGAATCTTGATTTCCAGGAATGCATCTTGTTATGTAGTTTATCAACAAGGTGCTTATAGTCAGAGACACAGGTACGACCCTGCCGAAGCGGGATGCCCAGGTAGGCCATGGCACCAACCTACTTCTGGAACCCCGTGGTATCCTTGATTATATTAGACAGCCGAGCTGGTGCCTTCTGAGATACCATGAAAGAGCTTTTAGATGCATTGATCTTTTGTTCGGAGCATCGTTCATAAGATTGAATGAAATGCATAAATCTATGAAGGTTGTTCGCCTGGTCTTTGAGGAAGATTAAGGTATCATCAGCGTAAAGCAAATGTGATATCGTTGGACAGTTTCTGGGCCCGGAGAAAGGGCGAAGGAGACCAGTGTTGTGCAGGCGGGCAAGCCCCCTACTAAGCAACTCTTCCATGATAATGAAGAGCATTGGAGCAAGCGGATCACCTTGCCGAAGTCCCCTGGAAGACTTGAAGAAACCAGCAGCCACCCCATTGAATATAACTGAGAACCAGTAATTGGCAGACAGCATAGCCATACAGGAAGTGAAGCGGGAGGAGAAACCAAACTGGCAGAGGACGGCAAATAAACAATCCCATTCTACCCGATTATACGCTTTCATCATATCTAACTTGAGGATAACATTATGGCCTCTACATTTTCTACCAAGGTCGCCAACCAGTTGTCTCGCTAGAGAGACATTGTCGATGATGAACCTCCCTTTCACGAAAGTGCCTTGTTCATCAGAGATAATAATGGGAAGAATATCTGTAAGGTGGTCCGAGAAGATCCTAGAAACAATTTTATAACAAAAATTGCAAAGGCTAATGGGGCGAAAATCACCGAAGGTTGATGGTTTGGCCACCTTGGGGATGAGGGCAATAAGGGTGGAAGTGATGCCGTTGTGAAGGTGTATAAGGATCTGAAATGACTGCAGTGGTCCAGAAGGTCCATGAATGTCCTGTACAGTCGGCGACTAGCTTAGGGCCCATGTGTTTTATTGATTTGTGGTTGCTTTCCTTGATGCCAGGTGTGTTATGGCACCACGGAGGAGGACTCGTTCCCAACAGGGAGAGTCTGGTGATGGTCCGGAGGAGTAGAGCAGAGCTTCAATTTTCATGGGTGTAGCTGGAGGTGCGCGAGCTCCAGGGATGGACGATTTCTTCTGAGGCATGTTCGAGTATGTGCTTCAGCGGCAGCCGGGAGGTCGACAGCAGGGAGGTGATGCTGGCAAGGGTCAGGCTCGAGGTGATCGCGGTCGCGTGCTGAAGGAGTTCCTGCAGTTTCAGTCGCCTCCTTTCAGTGGGCAGCCAGGTCCAGAGGTGGCCAAGGAGTGGCTGGATGATTTGCAGAGGATTTTCAATGCGATGGAGTGTGCTGAGGAGGAGCAGGTGGTGTTGGCTACGCATCGACTTCAGAGAGCGGCCCGGACTTGGTGGACTTCAGAGTGGGGCGCAGTGTTCCAGTCTTGTCCTCTTCGGTAGATTGCATGGCAGAAGTTCGTCACGACTTTCGAGCGAGCCTTCTGTTCGTCTTTTGTCAGGTCACAGAGGTTGCGTGAGTTTCTAGAGCTGACCCAGGGTGACATGTCAGTGATGCAGTACCACTCCAGGTTTATTGAGTTGGGCCGTTATGCTTCTCACATCATAGAGGATGAGGAGGTGAAGACTGAGCAGTTTGTTGGTGGTCTGAGGGTGGAGTTGAGGCATCATCTTCTTGCTTCGGGTTCGACCACCCTGGATGTAGCTTGCAAGGCAACAGCAGCACTGGAGAGGGATTTGCAGAAGGTTCGAGGGTAGGGTAGTGCTAGTCAGGGGCAGGCAGGTTCCAGCCAGCTGATGGAGGTTCAGTAGCAGAGTACTATCCAGCTCTCAGCAGGTGGTTCCGTGGTAGTGCAGTCTGTGGCTTCCATGCCAGAGTCGTCATCCTTTAGCTCGAAGCTCAAGAAGCTGCTCAAGGAAGCTGGTTTTGGCAGGAGGCGACGGGGTCGTAAGGAGCCGTAGCAGGAGTCGATGGGTAGTGTCTAGCAGCCCGTGGCTATTCAGCGTCAGGATTTGGTGAGTGGGGCTCGGGGCAGGTGTCCCAGGTGTAGTGGTTCTGATCCAGGTAGGCAGTGTTCGGTGCCCGTGGTTTGCTTTAGGTGTGATCAGTCAGGGCACATGGCACGTGACTGCCCGCAGAGACCGAGTCAGCTGCCTGGGTTTCAGCAGCAGCAGCAGTTTCAGCCCCAACAGGTGCCATCACAGCCGCAGTAGTACCAGCGACATGAGTAATTTTCTCAGTTGACTCGGTCAGCTACTGTAGGGAGGCAGAGTGACCCACATGACCAGGGCAGAGGATGAGGCGTCACAGTTGGTGGAAGGTACTCTTTCGATTTTGGGTTGTAGGGCTCGTGTTTTGTTCGATTCTAGTGCTTCTCATTCGTTCATTTCAGCGGATTTTGCTCAGAGTGTGGTGGACCTGGTGGCCGAGATGTCCTGTGATATGGCGGTAGAATTACCTATTGGCGATTTTGTGCACCCCCCATATTGCTTTGAGAAGGTGCCAGTGTGGGTGGAAGGGCAGAACTTGTCGATTAGGCTTTATGCGTTACCGCTTCAGGACTTCGATGTGATTTTGGGCATAGATTGACTCGAGGCTCATCATGCTTTGGTGGATTGCGGCTCGAAGAAGGTCTACTTCCGGCAGCTTCATGGACCCACCTTCTATTTCCAAGGTATCCAGTCTTCCTCTTCCCGCTTGCTTATTTCGGCTATTAGGGCTCGTCGTTTGCTTGATGCGGGTTGTCAGGATTTTCTCGAACCGGAAAATAATGTTGCGACGGACAAACCTGACCACGATCTCCCCAGTGACCTCCCTTAGAGCAACGGCCTCTGCCCAGTGGGAAAAATAATCAGTCGCCACCAAGATGTATTTGCAGCCTGTGGATGAAGAGGCAATGGACCCACGACGTCTGTTCCCCATTGGGCGCATGGCCAGCTGGGCACTGTTGGATGTAGTGGCACGGGCGGTCTTCTAGGCACCGTCGCATGCTCCTAACATTTCTGACGTGACTTAGCATATTTGCAGCAGTCGTCAAACATTTTCGGCCAGTAGTAGCTAAGCTTCTTTATCTCAATCTTCATCTTCGGCCCTGCCTAGTGCACACCAACTGTCCCGGCATGGACCTCCTTCATAACCCTCCAGGCCTCTTCAGTGGACAGGCACCAAAGAAGTAATTTCTGCTTGGCATCCGCCATAATTCAGAATAATATTCCATTTCGGACCTCATAGGAGTCCTTTGTTCTGATCAGCTTGATCTTCTCTTCTCTCTGCTTGGGTAGCTACTGGTATTTAAACCATTGCATAAAAGGATCTCTCCAGTCGGGTAAGCCGATGGCCTCCACTATAGCGACCTCAAATTCCTCTTCTTCTTCTGGTTCTTCTAGCATGCTAGGGACCTGGCGCTGATTTATCACTCAGATGCTGAGCAATCCATCTGGCAGCACCGCCAATGAGCTTGCCAATTTTGCCAAAGCATCGGCCTGTGCATTTTCTCCCCTAGTGACATGGCCTATCTCAATGAGATAGAACCGCTCCATAAGCCCCTTTGCCTTGGTATGGTAAGGGAGGAGCTCGAGCTTTCGGACATCAAACTGTCCCTGGACTTATCTGACGATCAGCAGTGAGTCGTCAAATACTTGCAGCATCTTGACCTCCATCTGCAGGGCAACTTGGAGGCCAATAATCAGAGCTTCATACTCCGCTTCATTATTTGTGTAGGGCTTGCTGATGCAGCATGAAGTGTGCACTACTTCTCCATCCGGAGACTTGAGGATGATGCCGACTCCAGCCTGTACCTTGGTATGCCCGAACGGGGTTGTTTCTATTCTCGAGGCCCCGCCAAAGTATAGCTGCCAGACGGCCTATTGGACTTGGTCCACCTCCAGGGTTTCATCTTCGGGTAATTCTGTAACCAGCGAGGAATCTTCGGGCACAGGGTGTGCTGCGAAGAAATCCGCAACAGCCTACGCTTTAATGGCCTTCTGTGGCACGTAGGTGATGTCGAACTCCATCAGCAGTACGGCCCACTTTCCAATGCGCCCCTTCGAGACAGGCTGGGAGAGAATGTGTTTGACAGGATCAGCCCTGGATATTAGGCTTACTTCATGAGACAACATGTAATGCCTCAGCTTCTTGACTGTGAAGACCAAGGCAAGGTAAACTTTCTTGATCGGAGTGTACTTGGCTTCCGCTCCCACCAGTCTTCAGCCGAGGTAGTAGAGAGCTTGCTCCTTCCCTTCATCATTATTCTGGGCGAGCATTGCCCCTAGTGAATATTCGGTAGTCACTATATAGAGGATGAGCGGCATGCCTTTGATAGGTGCCCCCAGCACAGGTGGGGTCTTCAGATAGTCCTTCAACTGGTCAAAGGCATGCTGGCATTCGTGACCCCAGCTGAATGGTTCATTCTTCATCATTAGCTTGTAAAACAGCTGGCAACGTCCCGACAGGTTGGAGATGAACTTGCGGATGTAAGCTAGCTGACCTTGCAGGGATCTCAACTCTCCCAAATTCTTCGGAGGGGGTAGCTCCTGAATACCTTTTATCTTGAAAGGGTCGATCTCGATTCCCCTGCGTCGGACAATGAAGTCGAGAAATTTTTCGCTGGAGATGTCGAAGGCGCACTTCATCGGGTTCATCTTCAGCTCGCACTGCCCATTCTTGTGAAAATTTATAAAATTGTTGTAAAATATTGATTTTGTGACATTATTAACAGTCGCATATTTATATAGCGCCTGTCTGAGTAGGTGCTATTTCTTGTCTCACAGTCTTATCGAGTTTTTGACCTGCCACTTTAATTTCGTTCTTTTTGTATCATTTCATTCAAATCTTGTTTTGTCTCTCTCTCCCTCGCTCTTTCGTGTCCCTCTAGGGTTCATTGTTAGTCAGTTAGTGTCAAGCATTCACATTTCATTCATTCATCCGCACATGCATTCACACACACATTCATTTGCAAAGGAAAATCAACAAAAAAACATGTCATGTCGTATCTTTATCATATCATCCATGTACATAAATCATGTCTCAGTACATCAGGCCTGTCCCTCCATCCTATCGCTATCTCCCGACCCCTCATGTCTCTTTGATGGTGGGGCCATCGCAGAGCTAGCCTCCTCACGGGGGCGTCGGTGCCGCGCCTCCCCCTCGTTCCTCAGTGGCCAGAGGAACTCGTGAAGTACCCCCTGAATGAGCAATGGGTACCATGAGTGCCGTGTGTACTATCGCTCAGAACCTTGCTATGCTCTGGCCTCCGGCTCATCCACTCATAGGCCTCCACCGCACCCTCTAGCCTCGCCACCTGGAGTCGAGCTCACTCCACCTCGACTCGGTAGTGCTCTGTATCCGCAACCCGGGCTCAAAGTCACTCCAACTCTGCGCGGAGGAGCGCCATCTCCACCGCATCGGCCAGACGACTCCGCTCCATCTCATCCCTGAGATGAGCAACCTCCTCCCGTGCTGCTGCATGGCTCCCCTCTACCTCGTCCCTCAACCGAGTGCTCTCACTCAAGGCTGCTGTCAGCTCGGTCATCTGCATATGCATGCATCATGGTTAGTTAATTGCATTTCATAGTCGTAAACAACTAGGAAAGCGTAGAGTTTACTTACCCTCTCAGCGAGAGCTGCCTCGGCCGCCTCGGCCCATGCCGCCATCCTCGTAAACTCCGCGTCCCGCTCAGCACGGTCTGCGGGTGTCTGGGAAGAGGACGCGGGAGAGTCAGCCCCCTGACGCTGGGCTCCCTCGGCTCGCTACATTGTGGAAGTCTAGAGTTAGTCAATGTCATAAGCATTTTGCATATTTAAGTTCAAGGGTTAGCGAAACTCACCAGAAGGGTCAGGGCCTGTCGGAGCTCATCTCACTCTTGGATGGTGGAGTGGAGGAGACCCTGTAACTCCGTGATCCTCCCCTGGGGGTCAAGCTGCATGTAGGAAGTCCAAGTGTCAGTGCATAATCATATGGAAACCATAATAGAAAAGCATGCAGGATAGAAGTCATACCAGTCTGCGGGTGCCACGGAACACCTGGTCCCCGTAGAGCCGGGAGTAGGCCGTGTACTAAGCCTCCTCGCTCTCCTCTTGAACAGACACCACTCGCCCGAGTGCTATCCAATCCACGATCTGCTCAGCTGCTTGGGTCATCTAGTCAACCTCCACAACTAGCCCTCGGGGGTGTCTCACAACTCGCTCATCCAGCTTCTGGGGTGCCGAAAACTCCACTGCTGGCTAGTGGACACCGATCGTCCTCATCACTAGCCTATAGTAGAGTGGCTCCACCACATTCATACAGTGGAGCCAAATGTCTCGTTCGGCGTAGGCCAGGGCTGCCACCACCCAGTGCTGACCCTCGTGCCCCTCACTCTGGTATGGCGTCCACCGGACCTGTCAAATAGAAAATTACATTAGCATCATAAGCATATAGTTGCATTTGACATGAAGTTTGAGTTTAGGTCTTACCGAGGTTTACGGCAGTGTGTCCAGCTCATCCTAGATCGCCCAGACCTGTCGTCGTAGCGACCCAACCTCCCGTGGAGCCGTCCACTGCCTCGCGATGGGCAGCTGATCCAGGTACGTCTCCTCCCCTCTCCCTAGCCTACGTAGGTGTACGTAGGCCCACACCTGCATTACATTTCATCAAATGTCAGCATAGCAGTTATAAGAAACATATAGCAAATTGCACAATCATTTTAAGAGTCAAGTCATACCTGGAGTAGTGGGGAGAACCCACCAAGCATCGTTCACCGACTGGTGGAGCTAAGGGTGTCGAAGAGGAATGCCAGGACTGTCGCTGCCCAGGCGTAATCCCTGACGTGGTCTACATCCTCGAGCAGTGGCAGGAACCGGCAGCTGATGACGTCGGCCCTGGTCGTGAATAGTAGTCTCCTGAAGAAGAGCATCAGAAACCTTCGCAGGACCACGTCCACCTCCGGTCCCGGCTCAGCTACCACTCTCGGACGCACCCGGTCCACGAGCCTCTATAGATGCTGCTCTGGCAGCTCCCCAGTCGCGATCCCCGTACCCCTTAAGTCGAGGCTCTCTTGTAGCCTCGCTCTCGTCAGGGTGGTCGACTGTGACTCTGGTCGCAGCAGCTGCAGCCCCAGCAAGCTCTGAGCCAGCTCCCGGTAGTCGAGGTAGGTCCTCCCGCTGACCGGTGTCCCATGCACTCACAACCTGGTGATGCACGCGACATCCTCTAACGTGGGGACCATGTGGCCCCATGGGAAGAGGAACGTTTGGCTCACCGGATCCCTGTGGTCGTGCAGAGGGTAGAGGAGTGGCTTGTCCAGTCGGGTCATCTCTACGCTTAGGAACTCGTAGAAGCCCATCATCGCGAGCCTCTCCCACTGAAAGTCTGCAGTGTGAGGTACACTGCCCGAACCTGTAGCCAAGAGATCTGAGTCCTATGCTTACCTTGCATACATTTAAAACAATTACATTAGTCATATATTTCATAACAAATCATGCATTTCATTAAATAAATGAAGGAAAGGAAAAAGAAAGAAAAATGCAGTCTGATATAATAAAGGTCACGTATGGGCCGTTTACCTTCCTTCAACGGTTGGATTCCAACTGTTTAACTGTCCCAATAAACCCTTTCAGAGGTCCACGGCCACCCATGGACTGTACTGCCTAATGGACGGCCCAACTCAGACCGTGTAGTTCGTCTGTGCCTAACCCAGTCACAGCTCTTTCCTGACCATTTAATGACACTACGGTGCCCATCTGACCATGTGGTTTCCCTCTCAAGCCCATGATAACTTGATCTTACATGGTCTTTCCTTCAGCTGTGTGGCTACTGCCAGTCTATTGGGGACCGTTCTAGTCACAACGGTTCATATTTTGAATGGATCGAAGGGGGCCATCCCACATCTGCACGATCTTCCCCAGACCGTGCTAAATCCCTTACCACTGCCGGTTTAACTATGCTAGAATGGACACCTCTGGACCGTTCAAATTACAAATGGTTCTATATGAACCATGTGGTTTTATGAGCAGTTCCTGTTGAACTGTTTTATGACTGTCATGATCGACAGCATTCGCCTCCCATCCCCACCGGCGGCGATGGCCCATAGGGCCTCCCAACCAGTCCTATGGGGACTATGCGCCCAGTTTCTACCACCTAGGCTAGCATGCATCGATCAAGGGGGGGGGAAATGGAGGGTTAGGGGCCTACCTCGAAGGTCCTCAGTGGCTTCTCCACCATCGTCGTGGCCACCTCCGGTGCTGCTCCACCGTCCACCACCACTCCGACGATGATCGCGGGCACCCCTCCTTCATCCACGGGTGCTGGAGGTGCCTCCATGGCCGCCTCCTCGGTCGGCGGTAGCGGCATCTCTAACGAGGGAACCTCAGTTGCCGGCAGCGGGGTGTCTCCTTCACGAGCCATTCGTCACTCCAAAGCTTGATGCTTGAATCACATAGAGAGTAGGGAAGGGAGTGGGGGTGAACGAGAATGTGAGAATGGGAGATGGGGGGGGTGGAGAACGTGGTTGTCTTCTCCTCTCCTCCTCTGTCGGTTACGGTGGAGGGGGAGGAGGGTCAGTTTATTTTCTTAAAACCGCCAGAAAGTACAGGGCCATTCAATGGGCCGTGTACCTCTTAGAGGGTCTCACATAAGGCCGTTTAATTTATAATAATTTATATCCACTACACGGTCTGATTGTGGCCGTGCAACTAATTGGACTACCTCATATAAGGCCGTGTATTCTCATGATTATGTCCAAAATACCAATGTTTGCACGGCCTCATCTGGACCATTTACATCTCTGAGCAGTGTTAATTTAGACCGTTTATATGCTAAAATGATGAATGATGTTTGGAGCCCCACTTTGCTGCATTATGTGCCTAAATGATGATATCTCGGTTTAATGATCCGATATCAATTGCAAAACCTTGTTCATGACTCTTTTGCAACATCATTCCATCTTCCACTACCACTGCTAACAGGTAAGTCAGGTAAGTATTTCGATCCCTATATCCTTTAATGCATTACTATATGGTATCTATGCTATACTATCTCGAGAACTAGCTGGTCATTCACGTGTTCCAGGATCTGATGTTCTCCTCTACCAAAAATGATGATGATCTAGATTCACGCGTTTAATCATGCCTTCCCCGGTACACTTCTAGCCTCACCCTGACCGGCACACCTCCTCGGCCGGTACACCCTCCAGCTTGGCCTTCCTCGGTACACCTCCACGCTCCCTAGCCGGTACACCTCGCCTAAGGCCTACCCGGTACACCCTTCCAGAGCCCAGGCCAGCACACCTAGCCATGCCTTGGCCGGCACACCTAACCCCATGCCTCCCCGACACGCGTCGGGCATGCCTCACCCGGTACACATTGACTTCATCCTCGATGTGCACTGACCTCAGCCCAACTAGCGTCGACCTCAGCCTCTTGTTGCGCCAACCTTGTTTCGCACATTGCACCGACCTGGTCCTCATGTGCGTCGACCTTATTCCCGTCCCATTCAAGCATAGCACCGACCTGGCCCTCATGTGCATCGACCCTAATCTAGCCCCGTGCGCATGTGCACCAACCTTTGTTCAGCCTAGTCGAAACCTGCGCGGACTTCGCCCGAACTTGCACAGACCTTGCCCATGCATAGCCCCCACCTGCACAGACACCGCCCAGCCTGCACGGACCCTGTACAGACCTTGCACAGACATCGCATGCACATGCACGGACTTCACCCAGGCTTGCACGGACTCGGAACCCTCCTATGCACAGACTCTACCAGGCATACACGGACCCCGATCAGCCTGCATGGACCTTAAGCTCGAAACCTACGCGGACCTCGTCCAGCTAGCACGGACCCTACCCCGCACTAGCTCAGACCTTGACCCTACACTAGCACGGACCTCGTCCAGGTAGCACAGACCCTGCCCCACACTAGCTCAGACCATGACCCCACACTAGCTCAGACCTCACCGTGGACTAGCATAGACCCTGCCCTCTCTGGCACACTTCCTTGGCATCCCTCGCTGGCACACTCGAGCTCTCCTTCACCAGTGCACCCCAGCTCGGCCTAGCCCGGTACACCACCTAGCTCCCTGGCTGGTACACCCTTAACTCCTCCTCCAGCGGCACACCCTTAACCCCTCCTTCAGCGGTACACCTTTAGCCCCCCTCAGCTCACCCTTCACCGGCACGCCCAGTCCCCAACCTTCACCGGTACGCTCTCGCGGCCTCCCCTCTAACATGCTCTCCTTGTGCTTGATGGCACGCCCCTCTCTGACCTTTTCCATACCTTCGTCGACACGCCTCTTGCCTGGTGCATCCTCAAGCCACCCAACCTGGCACAGCCTACCCTGCTTTCAACCTACCCCTTTGCAGCCCCAACTATGCACTGACCTTACCCTTTGCACTTTTCGCATGTGCACCGACCTTGCCTGCACTTGCACTGACCTTACCCTTTACACTTTCCACATGTGCACTGACCTCACTCGCATGTGCACTGACCTTGCCTGTACGTGCACTGACCTTGCCATTTGCACTTTCTGCATGTGCACTCACCTTGCTCGCATGTGCACTAACCTTGCTCGTATGTGCACTGACCTTGCCTGCACGTACACTGACCTTGCCCTTTGCACTTTCCGCACGTGCACTGACCTTGCTCGCATGTGCACCAACCTTGCCCTAGGCATGCTCAGACCTTGGCCCAGCACCCGTTCAGACTCTGGCCAACCTGCTCAGGCCCCTGCCCAACACGCACAGACCTCTCTTCAGCCCCCCAACGACCCACCCCTCTATATGGAAGATATGTAAATAAAAAAAATGCAACAACAATAATGATCGGAGCAGAAGAAATAAGAGTAAAAAATGTAATGATAACGAAATGATAATAATAATAATGAAAATTGTAATAAACAAATAAATCCAAACACATGACAAATAAACTAAAAAAAATAAAAAATGTGTGCAATAAATAGGAAGAAAATAACAATCCCGCCCCAAAAAAATGTACAAAAAGGGAAATAAACAATAAAAGATATATAATTTAAGAGCCGTTTGCGTGAGTCCGTGGTCTTCGTTGTATGCTTGCTGGTTTAGGTCCAAGGGTTGTCATTGCATCCCATACGTCATAGGGCTGTGCCACATCAACACACCCTTTCCTTTTTTTCTTTCTAGTTTTTTTGCATATTTTACGTCATTTGCAAATCTTCTTTTTGTTGGCAAGCATCTGCATTCAAGCTATGCGGGCCTGCTAGACATCAGCTTCAGCCAAGTTTGTGAGGAGTAGCTGAGGTGGTGGCGTCGTGCGAGCCGTCTATCTTCCAAATGGGCATTTGATGAGGGTGTGGTAGGTCTACCTTGTACTCGCTCATCTGCAGTTTGCCTTTTTTGATCAAGCCTTCAATAACGTCCTTGAACACATAGCAATTCTTAAAGGGATGTCCCAACATTTGGTGATAAGGATAGAAGCGTCGATCATCTTTTCTTTCGGCATCGTCTAGTTTCTTCAGCTTCGGAAGTACCACTTTGTCGTACTCATGGCCCCACTCAAAAAGAACCCTAGTCTTGTCCTTCAGAAAGGAGTACGATTTCATCATTTTGCCCCTTAATGAGGTCCCTTGTTTTGTCGGCTCGGCGGAAGAAAGGCTAGTTGTCTCTTGCATTTTATTCTTCTGTTGCTCAAAGGCTTCAAAATTTGAGGCGCAAATCTCTTCTTCGGCCGGGTGTTTGCCAGTCAATTTATCCTTTTGGCTCGAGGCTGTTGAAGCCGGGTAGAGCCTTGCAAGAACTGCTTCAGCATTGACTGCGATGTCACCTAGTTGTTCAAAAGTCGTGACTTCAATGTCAATGACCCATTGTAGAATTTCTATTCATAAATTTTCTTTGCAGATTTGAATAGAGTTCCCGTAGCTTGGCGGATGTCGACACCTTTCACGAAGATTTCTCCACCTTTTTATGTAGTCCATGACGGACTCATCATCCTTTTGTTTGGCTACTTATAATTCAGCCTCGGTGACTTCTTCTTCGGCCGTCTTCGTATTCATTGTTTGTTCCGCCTTCAGCTTACCCGACTGCATACGTGGCCTCATCGGCACCATCTTCGGAGATGTTTTAGTTGCCCCCTGACATGCTCGGGGGACTGTGTGTTGGAGTGGTTGAGGGAGGATGCCCCCCGTAGGATCATGTGCTATCTGGAGTATGACTAGCCGTGCTGAAGCTTTAGGTGAGCCTGCACTACCTAGTGTCACTTCATGTAGATGTCCTGCCGATTGCGGCATAGGTGGACTTAGATTGATTTTATTTAGCTGTATTTGCAGCATTTCAATCTCCCGCTGCTTCTGGTATAGCAGTGCAACCATAGCCTGGTCTTGCCAGGAGGGGCCGGGAGTGCTATCTTCCGCCTCCGGTTTGACTGGGGTGAGTGACATCCCATCATTGTTGTTGGATGCATCTAGTTTCTTTGAGGTGAACTCCCTAGGTTTTATGCCTCCGAGCCGAGGAGGAACTTGGTATTGCGTCCCATTGTTGGCTGGCGGGTGTCTTGATATTCTCCTGGATTCGGCAACACGGTGGGAGGTAGAAGCTTTAGCTTGATTTGCTCCCTTCGGCACAAAGTAGATTTCTTCATCTTCCTCATCAGTGGCTCAAGCCACACTGGACGATGCTGACAACATGTTGCAGGAGAGAGCAATACGTCTCATTTTAGCTTTTGTATTCTTCTTTACCTTCTCCCATATGACTGGCATCTGCCCCCACAGTGGGTTGCTCAGTGCATTGCACACCCTTGCCTTTTCTTTAGTTCTTTTTGTTAGCCGGTGGGACTCATTGAGTCTTTGAGGGGCTTGCAGTACAGGCTGGCTCTTGAGCTGCTCATGCTCGTATAGCCTATCTGTAACGGTTTGTAGCCATTCCACGACTGAGTTGATTTCTTCATGCACCCGTATCGG
>JANBPO010002250.1:0-27235 GCA_024336825.1 Amorphophallus titanum | reverse complement strand
AATGCTCGGACCTTTAACAGATATGCTCGGACATGGCGAAGATTAAAACCTGCACTGACTTGGACTATGCACGGACTCGATGCTGCTCGGACTCGATGCAGGCATGCAAGGACTTTAGTGAAAGAGCACGGACTTACTATTATGCAAGGTCCTTAGAATGTGCTCGGACTTGATGCAGGCGTGCAAGGACTTGATTTTAATAAGAAACATGCATGGGGTTAGACATGCACATACTCTATGAAGAAGTGCAAGGACTTACAGAGATGTGCACAGACTAGAGTGAACATGCACGGACTTGGAGGGTAAGACGTGCACGGACTTACGATACAACCCAATAGCAAATAGTCTAAGTCCAGAATGTGCATGGGGTTTGATGTGCACGGACTTGAAGGATAAGCAAACAATCTAAGTCCAGAATGTGCACAGGGTTTGATGTGCATGGACTTGAAGGATAAAATGTGCACATACTTGAAGGATAAAATGTGCACAGACTTGAAGGATAAAATGTGCACGGACTTGGATGCAACCCAATACCAATCAGCCTAAGTCCAAAACATGCACGGACTCTGTATAAGACATGCATGGACTTGGAAGGTAAAACGTGCAAAGACTTACGATGCAACCCAATACCAATTAGCCTAAGTCTAGGATGTGCACGGGGTTTGACTTCCATGGACCCTGTGAAGGCATGCAAGGACTTTGCGTGAAACACAAAACCTGCATGGGGTTTTGCTTCCACGGACAATTGTAGAGGAAAAATCTACACAGACTTTAGATGCAAGACGTGCACGGACTTTAACAAGCAATCCCAACAGAATTTTGACTAAGTCCAAAATGTGCACGGACTTTATACATGCATGGACTTTGCAATGCACGGACTTAAGACAAGCATAAAAATGTGCACAGACTTTAGTTCGTGCCTAAGCAACTTATGCATGTACTTAAGACAAACATGAAAACGTGCACGGACTTTAGTTTGTGCCTAAGCAACTTATGCATGGACTTAAGACAAACATGAAAATGTGCACGGACTTTAGTTTGTGCCTAAGCAACTTATGCATGGACTTTGCAATGCACAGAGTTAACCAGGTTATGCAAGATGTATACTTAGAGTGTTGCCCATCAACAGACCAAGATTGTTGGCTATCATCAAAAAATCAAAACAAGGTTTACAACATTCTCTCCCTTTTTGATGATGGCAATACTAATGGACAATACAAAGAATGATGGCAACTCTAATGATGCAATGTGACATGACGGTGCTCCCCCTGAATGAAAGTGAGTGGCTTTCCCTAAATACCATGCAGATGCAAACTCCCCCTTTGTATATCTCCCCCTTTGTGCCTCTCCCTCTTTTCTTAACCTCTCTTCTCTCTCAAAGCTAATTCTCCCCCAAAGCTAAATCTCCCCCTTTGACATTAGCAAAAAGGAGGAAGGGATAAGCAAAGCAACAACATGGATCTCATAAAAGTGAAGCAATGTGCAATCAAGAGTAATGTTAGGTTTAGCAGTAATAGAAAATGGAGTAAGTGGACTGAGTTTCGAAAGTAGGGGTGCAGACTCCATTTATAGAAATGAACCTAAGGCTCATAGCAGTAATAGACTAGGTCAATACGATACCTGACTATAGCCAGAAAAAGAGATGATCAAGGACAGTTAACCTGAATGTGTATTGAGGTGAACCAATTAGAACTCATTAACATTTGACTGCAAGGGTTACAACAGACGTTCTTCCACTTTTAATTTTTTGCTGATACAGAACCCAGTGAACAGACTGGTGGCATTTATGCTGTTGACATTAGGTGTACACCTTGTTTAGAGACAAGTACCCCCAGTTACTAGGCATAAACTACCAGATCTGTTTCAGATCAGATGTTACAGAGGCAGATTGCACCGTTGTTCGGCACCCTCCTCAAGTACAACATGAAGCTCAACCCCGCCAAGTGTGCCTTCGGAGTCAGATCGGGGAAATTCCTCAGCTTCCTCATGACTCAGTGTGGGATTGAGGTGAACCCCGACAAGGTCCAGGCCATCCTAGACATGCGGCCACCAACTTGCATCAAAGACGTCCAGCGTCTTACTGGGCGCATCGCCACACTCAATCGCTTCCTCTCTCGGGTGGCCGAACAATGCCTACCCTTCTTCAGATTGTTAACGGGACCCAAAATGGCATTTGCTACGTTTGCCTAGTACAAGAAATGTTAGAAGGCTCTTGGGGAGCTCAAGGAGTTCCTGACCTCGCCCTTAGTGTTATCAAAGCCAGTTCCGGGCGAAGCACTGCAATTGTATCTCTTAGCAACTCCCCCGACTATAAGTTTAGTCCTAGTCTGAAATGATGCGGGAGTCGAGAGGCCAGTCTACTACACTAGCAAGGTGCTCAATGAGGTGGAAAGAAGGTACCCTGCAATCGAGAAACTCGTGCTAGCACTGGTTACCTCGTCCAAGTGCCTCCGACCTTACTTCCAAGGTCATTCCATCATCGTGCTGACCGGCGAACCACTGAAGAAGATCTTGTCTCACCCTGAGGCCTCGTGGTGCCTCGTCAAATGGGCCATCATGCTCAGGGCTTATGACATCTCATATTGCCCCCGCACGGCCATCTAGGGATTGTCCCTAGCCGACTTCATCGCAGAGAGCACGGTCCTGCTCGAGGTAGAACCTTCGTCTACTCGAGGACCCATCTGGGATTTGTTCATGGACGGATCATCCAACTTGACTGGCAGTGGTGCTGGTGTGCTCCTCAAGTCGCCCGAAGGAGCTAAGCTACAGTATGCCTTGAAGTTCAACTTCCAGGCGTCCAATAAAGCCTCCGAGTATGAAGCCCTCATTTCGGGGGCCAGGATGGCGCGACGAATAGGCACCGAGCGAGTCAGAATCCATACTGACTTCTAGCTAGTCGCCAGCCAGGTCAACAGTGATTACGAAGCTTCGGAAGCCCCGATGATTTAGTACCTTAAAATGGTCAGAGGTTTAACCCAGCTATTCGAGAGCTTTGAGGTAGTCCGGATAGCTCGGGAAGAAAACTATCGCGCGGATGCCCTCTCTCGCCTGGCCTCCTCCCTCAGACTGGAAGGCACTCGATCAGTCTTCCTCAAAGAGCTAGAACAACCGAGCATCGAGTTTGAGCTCATGATCATTGACCTGGCTACACCGAGTGATTGGCCGACCCCGTACCTATCTTGGCTCCAAGAGACTCAGGGGCCCTCTGACCCTCGGGAAGCTCGAAGACTGAAGTATCAAGCCTGACGCTTCGTTGTCTAGGACAATGCTCTGTACCGAAGGTCTTTTTCCGGACTAGTCCTTAAGTGCCTTAGCGCTGATGAAGCCAGCCGAGCAATTCAAGAAGTGCACGAAGGCATCTACGGCACGCACCATGGAGGAAGATCGCTCACCAAGATCTTACTTCTGCAAGGTTATTGGTGGCCCACTCTTTAGCATGACTATTCGACCTACGTACAGAAATGCGACCGATGCCAACGCTTCGACCACCTGGTCCATCAGCCTGCCTCGGAGCTCGTTACTCTTACCGAGCCATACCCCTTTGCTCGGTGGGGAATCGTCATCCTGGGGCCATTCCCTATGGCTCAGGCCCAAAAGAAGTTCGTCATCGTCGCCATCGACTGCTTCACAAAATGGATCGAAGCTGAGGCTACTGCCAGAATCACTGAGTCGGTCTTCTGGAGCTTCATGTGGAAATCGATCATTTGTCGCTTCGGCATCCCCCGAGTGATTGTGAGTGATAACGGTCGACAATTTGATTCTCATTACTTCAGAGACAGATGCGCCGACCTTAATATCCTGCTTGTCTTTCTTTTGGACTGGACTCTGGTATAATTGTTAAATTTAAACTGTTAAGTAAAAAGTAATTTTATTTCTGCTAGTTTAGCAAACTGATCTAATGAAAATCAATTGCTTACTGTTATATCTGGGGCTTCAATGTACTACACGATAATCCTTTTTCCCTTTAGAGCTTTATAGCTCTTGGGAGGCTTCACGAGTTCCAAGTGGTATCGGGTATATCTGGTATCTAGGATCTAGGTCGTCACAGTTGGTATCAGAGCGTTGTTGTGTGAAGTACATGGGAATCCGAGATATACATTATCCAGAGTCCTTAAAGTCCAGTACAATCTTCAGCTGGCATTAGGTTTGCGATAATTTATCGTCTTGATTTTCGTGTGTTGTCTTGTGCATGCTGTGTTAGCACCGTACGAGATGGTTTTGCTCTTGTCAGGATGTGACAGGATGCTCTTTTTCATCATGGCGTCTGTCTCGATTAGGTTGTACTTGGCAGTGTTCGCCAGAAGGCTGGAATCTGCGGTACATTGCTTGAGATTTTTTCATCGTTTGTTTAGGTGGCTGGTGACTTTTAGCATTGGTGCGATGACCGTACATGTTCTTACATTATGTTGGTCGTCCCAGCTTGAGTCTGTGCAGCTCCTGATGTGTTTCACGTTTATCGAAGTGGTCGATTAGATTCCTTGGTTGAGAAGATGCTCGAGCGAACCTAGGATTGCCTTTCCTGGTGAGCTTCTGTTAGTCAAGCTGGATGCTTCTCGTCCTATTTGGTGGAGTCTTTTCGAGGTAAGCCTTAGAATTGCTATCTTAGTGACGCCTTTATCCTGTGTCTGCTTAAGTGTAGACAGTGTTTATCTGAGCCTGATCTGCTCCTTATTCTACGGTTGCTTAGTTTTGGACCTAATTTTTGTGTTGAGAGCTGTTGTGCACCGTGTTCGTTGTGCCGTGTCTGGCGGCTGATGCATTGTGAGGGCTCGATAATTGTCTTAGGACGTAATGGTAAGCTGAGATTCGCATTCTTCTTTGTGCTTTGTGCTGAAGCTGGTACTCTCCTTCGTTTTCACTTAGGCTAATTGTGATCGGTTGCTCGTAGGATCAGTACTCATGGCACGTTATATTGCAATTTTTATGAATTACGATGGCGTTGTGTGTGTGCTGAGATGTGAATATCGAGGTTTTTTTGATGCCTGGGTGCGTTGTATGAGTGCACAACGGAAGCATGTGGGTTGATCACCCACAGGTCAAGGATCGTTGTTATAAGATTCTGGCCGGTCGTGAGAATTATCTTTCTCGATGTGACTTTGTCTTGGCTTCCTGTGCCTTGACATTGTTGTTTCCGTGCCATTGTTGTTGGTGGTATCCTAGTGTTGGCACTGGCATCTGTGAGTATTGGGGAATCTATCGGCATTCCTGCAGATTAAGTATCCTTTGCTCTATATTTCTTTTCTTGGGTGTTGTGTTCTCAGGGCGTGATCGTGGTCCTTGAGATGCGTTCCCTGAGATTGTCACTTTTTTGTTGTCGTGGTTCCTTTTCTTGGTAAGCTGCTCGATGCATGACTAGTCCCTTGTAGTCGTGCGTTCAGCTATCATTGTGCCTTGATGTGACTCAGCTTGCAGTTGTGCTCCGTGGTTCTGTGTTCAGTACGAAGTCAGGATCCTGTAGGTGCTGTCGTCGTTGTCGTTTTGTCGTTATTTCCTTGTGATCCGGTGCTGTCATTGGCGTCCTATGTGCCAGGTGTTCCCTGTTGTCTTTGACACTAGAGCCGATGATGTCGAGCTGTCACGCCCCGACGCGGAATATCGGGACGTACAGTCAGAAACTAGGTAGAAATAACACCAATATGCTAAACTAAGTAATTACATAGGTGCTATGAAAAGAAATACTTCTATTGATCAAGAAGAATAATGAGAACAAAAATATATATATATACCGATTAAAAACTCATCTACGCACATGTGGAGCGGGAAGACATAGAGAGAAGGGAGAGTCCTTTTTTTTTAATTTTTGGTTTTATACTTTATATATACATATTTTTTGGGAAAGAAGATTTTTTAGAGAGAAGTAACACAAGGGGGAAATAAATAACAAGTAAAAGAGAGGGAGATGGGGATTAGGGGCAAATAATCATAATATGTATGTATATACACATATATTAATACCCACCTGAATAGAGAGAGATAGAGAAAGGGAGAGAAAGAGAGAGGGAGAGAGAGAGGGGGGGTGAGAGATATTAATAATAATAAAATATATATGTATACATATATTATCATAAGTCTATAGAGAGAGAAAGAGAGAGAGAGAGAGAAGATGGGACGGGAGAGAGAGAGAAAGAGAGAGAGAGAGAGAGTTCACGCAGAGAGAGAAAGAGAGCGAGATAGAGAGAGAGGGTGGGAACGGGTGAGAGGGGTAGAGAGAGAGGGAGTTCGCGCGAGGGGGGGCGAAGGAGACGACGGCGTCGATGGTGACGGGGCGGCGTGGGTTGGCTGAGGAGGTGAACGGTGGTGGCGAAGGGAGAGGAGAGGAGGCGGGTGTGACGGAGGGGGAGTCACGACGGTGAATGAGTGATGGCTGCCGGAGGTGGGTGAACGAGAGAGAGAGGGAGAGAGGGAGGTTGTCGGTGTTAGCAGAGGGTGGACGGTCGCCGTCGGCAGGCTCGCGGAGGGGGCGTAGGGCCGTGGGTGGTCGGTCGGCGACGTAGGGAGGTGGTTGGTTTGCGGAGGAGGGTGAGTGGGTGGCTCGCGGCGGGTTGCAGTGGGGTGGTTTAGTGGCATCGGGGTTGGCAGTGGGGAGGCGCTGGGCGTGGAATGTAGCAGAGAAGAGAGGGGGGAGGACGGTGGCGGTGTGACATGGAGAGGGGAAGTGGGGAGGCACGCCGGCGGCTGTGTGTGAGAGGGAGTGGGGAGGCCAGCATTCGCGGTCGGTGTGATGGTTTGGGGTGCAGGCAGTGGGTGCAAAGGCGGGAGGCACTCGCGGCGGGGAAGATGCAGGGTGAGGGGGAGGTCACGGGTGTACAGGGGGAGAGGTGGGGTGGACACGGACGGCGACGGAGGTGGAACGGAAGAGGGGGGGACGGTTGGTGTGGCGTGGCGGTATCCGCGACAGGAAGTAAGGTAGGGTTAGTAGGGTGGGGTGGTTTACGTGAGAGGTGGTCAGGGAGTTCGACATCAATGGTGAGGGGTGGTGCACAGTGTGGGCCGCGAGGTGTCGCTGGGGAGGTGCCGCGGTGGTCTGAGGAGGCTGGTCGGAGGAGGTGGGAGCAGGTGTGTTCGCAAGCGGGGGTCTCACGGCGGGTAGTGGTAGAGAAAAAGGAGGTGAGGCAGTTGGCTTCGGTGTTGCATGCAGGGAGAAGAGGGGGGGAGAGAGAGGCCAGAAGAGGTTGCGATCGTGGCGGTGGCAGAGGGGTTCGTTCACGGAGGAGGGTGGCGTGTGAGGGATGGTTGATGGCAGGGTAAGGGAGGTCTGCCGGTGGTCGGCGTGGGCATCCGGTGATCGGAAGTGGAGGCCGGAGGAGCACGTGCAGAGGTCTGTGGTGTTGTGAGAGAGGAAGAGAGAGGGAGCGTGGGAGGTGGTGGAGGAGTCTAACGTGAGATGGAGGGAGAGTTGGTGGGCAGGTGAGAGGAAGAATGGAGAGGGAGAGAGTTCCGTCCGTGGGAGGGAGAGAGAGAGAGACTAGCCAACCCCGGGAGAGAGAAAATTTTGTTTATTTATAGGGGTGGGGTGTGTGTTAAATCGAGTGGGGGGTAAGATCCGTGAGTGATGGGAGGGAGTTAAGAGAGGAGTGATGACTTTTAGTATTATTAGAGGCCTCCTTCTTTGGCATTTAATCAAGGGTTATCCTTCTTAGGAAGGGCGTAATTAACACCATAGCCTTTATGGTAAGGTAGACTTTTGGTCCCGACTCGAACTTCATAATCGACTGACCAAGTCAGGTCGAGCGCACAATAAATTTGTCACGTATGCGACTGGCACGCCAATAAATAATAAATAAATAGATAAATAATAAATAATAATCTTCAACATGTAAAAAGAAAAATTGTGTCCACAAGCTTGGCACGCCCGGTGGGGCTTTAGTCTCCCTTCATCTTTACGCCAAAGCAGGAGGCCCGGCGGCCTCTCTTAAATTCTAATTGTGCGTTAATCTTATTTGTAGGACTTGAAAATGACGAGCGGATTCGCCTCCCTCCACTTCGGCCTGCAGGTCGTTGATGTTCATGTTCATGAGGGCTACCTGGCGGTGCCCATGGCATGCGGGTCCATGCCCCCTACTGTTGGACTGCCCAACTGTCTGGGCCTCATCTTCGTCGACCTACTGAAGGTTGACGACCAGAAGCTGATAGTTACTGCCAAGACCTCTACAAGAGCTACCGGTTCAAGGAAGAGCTGAACAACAAAGACTACCCCTGTGGTCGTGTCATGCCTCATCCACCACACGGTGAAGAAGAGCGTAGCCCCTGCCACTGCTGAGAGAAGAAGGGGAGTTGATCGAAGAGGCCGGTTCATCGCTACGAACCGTCGACTGTCGAACTCCAGAAAGACCATGCTGGTTGGGGATATTAGGGTGAAGCTCAATGGTCGCCCGAGAGATGTCAGGCCAGACGTGATCATCCCAGCGATCCAAACCACTAACAGATTCCAAGTGCTCGTCACCAAGAGGGCCGATATGGAGATGGAAGAAAGAAAGTCCTTGAAACCTAGGCCGACCAGATTGAAACAAGTCTGGAGGCCGAAGAAGATACAGAGCTGGGTTCCAGCTCAACTTGAAGATGTTACTGTTGCCCGCCTCAGAGCAGGGGGCAGGAAGGATGAAAAGAGACGAGAAAGAGATGCTGCTGTTGCCCGCCTCGGAGCAGGGGGCAGGAGATGGAGAAGAAAAGAGTACATTACCGCTGATCACCCATGGGCCAGAAGGATGAATTGCCGACCAAGGGGAATGGTTGCTGCTGCTGATCACCATGCGGATGGGAGCAGAAGGTTTGAGAAGAAAGAAGAAATGAGAATAAGAGAGCCGGTCTCTACTACTGTTCAAAAGAGACCCAGGACTTGTGCCAGATAGGCCGATATTTTTAAATACTCCAAAGCTAAACATGTGGTTGCCCATATTTCAAGGTTGGCTTATCAACCAAAGATTCAGGAAAGGCTGTTACCCCGATCAGAGCTGCAAGAGCGCAGTCAAGAAGAGATGAATCGAGTAGTTCAAGACTACTTTCATTATCTAGGAAACTCCTCTCTAGGGCAAGAAGATTATCTTATGCCTTGGGCACCTTGCATGAAGAAGGAAAAGAAGCTCTGCAAGAAGCAATGTTCGGAGTCTCCTCTTCAGACTCCGATGATTATGAAGAAGGTTGCAGGGCCATATATGAGGAAGATAGCCCGCAAAGGGAAGAAGGGGAAGAAAGAATCTTAGTTTTTGACCGTCTCAGGTATCCTGATCGGCTGAGGAGAAAAGTTCACAGGCAGAAGGGAAAAATGCAGATCTTCTCCTGCAAATGGCTAGCATTGCCGAAAGGTATGATACATTACCAACCCAGCCCGAGGAGCTGATCAGACTGGCAAACAGGCCAGGTGTTGTTACAAGAAGAAGCCGAGCAGCAAAAGAGAAGATAATGGCTGCTAATGAAGCCTGAAGAGTCACCACGATGACAGTAAATGTGGTGACTACAGAAGAAGAAGATAACCCTTTCATTGATGCCACTGAAGGGGTTTAAATTATGCCAATGCATGTTTATTGCTATAAATGCATGCTCCAGTTGCCTTTGCATGTTTGCATGTTTAGTTGCGAGGTAGGGATCCGCGTGACTCCTACTAAGTTTAGCTGTGACTCACCCTTCCTTCTTTCAGGTGAACAACCTCAGCTGTCTGCCGGTGATTCTCGAGATTTTGATGACCGTCCTTAGCTTGCCAGCAGTAGTCAGTTTGTCCTTTTTGTGTACTTTTGACCGGGGTATGCCCTGTGTAGTTGTACAATGGACTGTTGTGTAGTGTTGGACTTTTTCCCCCTGTGGCTCTGGGCTATTAAATATGCTTACCACTCAGACATTTTTAAATTACTTCTGCATTAAAGTCTAAATTCATTGGTTTATTAATATTACGCGCACGTAATTTCAATTCATTATGCATCCCCTCGATAAACTTCTCCAATCCTTACGGGACCTCATCAGCCTCTTGGGTGACTTCCCCGAGCTCCTGGTATCGGTAGTCCGATAATATCGGGTTATCAGTATCTGGATCTCTTGGGTCGTTACATCGAGAGACTGGAACTGCTCCCAGGGGATGTACTCTTTCAGTTCAACAGGCCGGACCTCGGGCTATTTGTACTCTTCAAGTTCTTCGATGAGGGCCTGTAGTCATTTGACTATAGGGCTGACCTCCTTACACACCCGCACCCGGGTGAGCTCCTTCTTATTATGAGTCAAGCACCTCACGACTAGCCATGGGGCTGTATCGTGCCATATCGGGGTTATCGATGGCAGCGCAAGTCTGGGTGTGACGCCCTTCACATGGATCCCCGTACTGGGACGGGGTGGTTGCCTTCTTCTAGTCTTCGTTGAGGCAGACCGCCAACCCTCTTGTTCTTGGATCGGTTCCCGAATAAAAGCTTCATAAGTGTGCTGGGTACTAGCTCCCTACACTTCTTCGGGCAATTGTTGATACAGTGACACCATGTTGATAGTTGTGGCTAAGTTAGGCATTTCATGCGGCTGCGGGGGTTCCACCTTGAGTTCACCCATGTCGTGCTCCCCCTTCTTGATCAAAGACTCAATGATGTCTTTGAAGATGTAACAATCTTCGATGCTATGTCCGATCATCTGGTGATACGGACAGAAACGAGGGTCGTCCTTCTTTCTCAGGTCACCCGGCCTCTTTGGCTCTGGGAGCGTGACCTTGTCGTATTTAATAGCCCACTCGAGCAAGAGCCGGGTTTTATCCTGGGAGAAGGAATAGAGCTTGCTTCTCATCTTCTCCCGCAGGGAGGGGCCTTCTCACCGATCAACGGGCTTAGCTGGGAGGGACTTGGCCGCTTCCTTGTCTTTCTCGTTCTGCCTCTCGAATACTTTGAAATCCACTGCATGGACTTCTTGTGGCAGCGGCCTCTTCTCAGCTTGCCGAGTCTTCTGGCTGGACGAAGCCGGGGAAGAGGAGTATCAGGCTAGGAAGGCCTCGATCTCTCCCATAATGTTATTCAGGTGGACAAATGACTTAACCTCTGCACCAATCATCCTTTCCTGGGCTTCTTTCTTCAGGTTCTGTTTACATATCTACATTGCATCCTCCTGGTGCAATGGGCGCTTACACCTCATGCTGCGGTTCCTCCATCTTCTGATGTAGTCCAATGCAGACTCGTCGGTCCTCTGCCTGGTGGCGTAAACTCCACCATGGTGACTTCTTATTCGGCTATGTAGAACCTTTCTTTAAATTTCTTCTGCATGTCGAGCCAATCGACGATGGACCCCGCGGGCAAGCCCGAGTACCACTCAAAGGCGAGCCCCGTCAATGTAGATCCGAAGAATTTCAAAAGGTAAGATTTATCTGTGGCAAGATCGCCCATGACGTTCACATAGTAGGCAATGTGCTTCCTGGGGCACCCTTGCCCATTGAACTTCTCAAACTTTGGTGGTTTGCTGATGCCAGGCGACAGCTCCTTGGTAGCATGGTACGCTGGGTAGGGTACCCAATACGCGTCGAAGGGGATGTGGTCACTATCACCCTTCTCCGCGAGCTTCATTTCTATCATCTGTTCCAGCATCAACTTACTTATGACTACTGGGTCGGCCGAGCTTGGGTAGAAATGGGCCGACTGAGTCAACGACATCATCAACACCGTGGCTTGGGGTGCGGCAACAGAGCCTTAGAGAGTAAAGGCTGAAGGCGCAACCAGTGCTATAGGCTGTGGTTGAGGTGGGGGAGCATTTCCTCCGTAGTTGAGTGCGAGTGAGGGTGTCACCGCTTGTGGAGATGCCTCTGAAGTCTGCCCATTGCCTCCAGGGGTGCTGGGCAATGCTTCAGTCTATCCGGAGGTGGAGGGTTGAGAGTTCCTCTCATTCAGTTGTTTCTTCAACAGTTCAATCTCCCGCTGATACTGCTGCATCATGAGCAGTACGGTGGGGTCATTGAGAGCAGAGTCGGGAGTACCTCCCCTTTCTTTCGCTGGAGCCTCCTCAGATGAGGTAGACGGCAGACCACTAGTATCCCCGACAGTGATGATGTTTACGACGACGACCGTCAGGGGTTCTTCAGGGGCAGCATCATCGGCACGGCCCTATATTATCTCAGTCGCTACCCTTCCTCTCCTGGTGAGAGGACCTTGTCTTCCAGCCAACCTTGCCATTTCTTCAGGCTCAATGGGCAGAGCCCCATATCAGCCGAACACCCCGGCCATGTTGCAGGAGTAGACCCACATGTCTCTACTCTTCCTTGATGCCCTTCTGCTTGGTCGGCCAGGGAAAGTCAATCTGTCAAAGACCGACCTTCACAATTGCACCTCTTCCGGAGGCAGGGACATGTGACAATCTTCTGGTATGTTCCTTGACTCGGCAGTTGGTGGGGATCGAGGCTCTTACTCTTCTGGGATGCTGGCTATTACTTGCAATAGCCTCTGACGCCCGAGCGGGGTGCTTGCTGGGCCATACAAGTAGGCCCTCATGACTTCATTCACCTCCTCCTGTGAGTGAAAAGGGGTGGGAGTGTGTAGTATGATTCTGTCTTCACCGTGTGACCAGTAGGATGGACACCTTGATTTGGCGATGTTGCGGTTCTGTCAGGGGCGCCGGTGATGGGTGTCCGTTGGCAATGATGGGGCGGCAGGCCCCAGGTGGCACTCTGCATCTGTTGGCCCAGCTGGGCTCCTCCTCCTTTGTCTTTGACGGCAGACTTGTTCTGGCTCGGCGTGAGCCGTTGAAGTATTTCGGGGACCCTTGGGCACCCACACCTTCTTCTTCCTTGCTGACTGGTAGGCTGGTCGACCCTCTGGCCTCTTGGCCTTGCTCAACTTCTTCTTGTCTTTTTCTGCCAGTGGCTGGAAAGATTTCCGCACTGGCACATTAGGCACGACCCTATCTGGGATCGCCTCGGCCCTTCGTCCGTTCAGGTGCACCCGGACGCTGCCAATAATAACTGATTTATCAGAGTTGGAAATCTGGCCTCTGGAGGGAGCAACATCTGTGTGGCCTCGGTGGCACCTCCTCCGGTGCAACATCGATCCCTGGTTGGATGGGCCGGGAGAGACGCGCACATGGTGCACGAAGCAGCTCAACGCCCTGACTGGGATGCGCCTACTAGTTCGGACCGACGAGTGGCCAGCAGCAGTCTTGGTGACCCCCCGGATGAGGGTGCCTACTTCAGTAGTGTCGGATGCATCCACGTCCAACAGGTTCACGAACGCCACCCCGAGGAAGTTGGGGAAGTCGACAATGGGAGGGAAGCTCCCGAAACGAATAGGGATAGCTAGGTATCCATCCCGGGCATGGCTCTCTACGACGAGCAGACCGAAAGTGATTGCCATTGCTTTGTCTGACAAACGTCCTACATTTGCAAACCGAACAATTAGTTTTTCAAGAAGGGGCCGTAGGGCTCTCTGATCTGGCAAAGAGATGATGGGTGATTTAAGTCCCACCGAGCGTGCTAGACTTGTGGGCGCACTTTTTAAATAAGCTATTATTTATTCATGTATTGGTTTATTTGATAGGTTTATTCATTTATTAAGTGCGTCGGCATGTCAGTCACGTGAGTGACAATTTATTCGGGCTTCGTGGAAGCCCTTGGTGCGCGCCGTCTGACTGGTCAGACAATTGTGTGGTTCGTGTCGGGACCGAAGCCCACCGTGCCATAAAGGTCACGGTGTTAATTACATCCCCTCAGAGAGGGGAACACCCTTGATTAAATGTCGAGAAAAGAGGGCCCTACAGCCTAGACAACTATAAACTAACTGAGGTTAAGAAAGCTTAAGGTGGTGTAACAAAGTCTCGCATTGCCGGGATGAACAATGGAAACATGTCGGTCACCTAAAGACCATTTTGCATTCGTACGGACGTCAGCCTAAAGGAACACGGTAAACACGGAACGAACCCGAAGAAATGTCTGCGAGGATGCGGCAAGTTTAATGTTTGGTTAGGGAATAAGTCAGTTCGAAGTAGATGTCGGCCCCGAGGAATGACATTACCAACATGCACCAGCTATATAGTAGAGCCAGATTTATCCAAACCCAGTTTAAAGACTCCCCCATTCACACCCTTTTTGAGGCCCAAAAGACCAAATTCACTAGGAAACCTCAGGGGCCAGTTACCGAGGGAAAGGTGTAAGCTGTTAATTTCCCCAACCAACCCATCCCACCTCGCTTCCAGCAACCTCCTCGCAACCCTCAGTTCCCCACTCCACCAAATGCCCAACCATCCTTCCCCACTCCTCAGCAGCCACAACAGCCGCTACAATACCACAACGTCCCTCCACCAAACGACTACGCACCAACGTGCCCGGGTCCAAAGAGAGCCCAGTACCCTCCCTTGCCTGAAACCCTTCTAGACATCTTCTCTGCCTTCATGTCCATTGGTGCTTTACAACTTCCACCGGAACGGCCAAACTGGAACCTGGCCGTTGACCAGTCTAGATACTGCATTTTCCACCGACAACCTAGGCACACGATTGAGAGATGTTTTCAGTTCAGAGATTTTATTTAAGATCTACATGAAGAGCAACGCATCGACTGGGCCGAGATGCACAAGGTGATCACGGAGATCAAGGAAAGAAGAAGGCAACTATAGCACCCACAGTAGCCACAACAGCAACCACAGCCGTAACAGCAGTAGCAACAGCCTGCACAAGATTTGGGGATTATCAGAATCTAATGCCTAACCATCTGCCTGCCCCACAACCTCAACCACCGACACTGGCTCAAGTAAACATTGTCCACCGCCCGGTTCCCAATGCTGGATGGTCTTATGATGATGAGTCTTCTGCTCACCTCATTGCCCTCCACCACACCTACCACAACTCCCCTTCACCCTCTACCACCGCTATCCTTCAACCCGCCACTGCAACCTCCACCGCACCTGCCATCCCTTCAAGACCCCTCCTTCTACCCCGTGCATTGCCCACTGTTTTGCCTGTCCTCACGCCACCACTCGTCACACCCTCTATTGCCACCCCCTTCCTTAACCCATCACCCATCATCCTCCTAACGGGGCCCGTTAAGCCTACCTCCACCTTCATCACATCCATTCCTACACCCCTTACTCACCCCACCAAGCCCATTAAACCACCAGTCACGAGTCCAACCAATGCCGTGCTGGTATAAAACCTTACCCTCCGGAGCGGGCGTTTGTTCCATAGGAACTATCCCACAACTGGTGCGCCTGCACCTAAAGCCCAATTTTCGACGCAGGCTGTTGACGAGGATGAGGTAGAGCCATTTCCTGGCACGTAGTATGACTTGCTACACCACTTGGATTGGATGCCAGCCAAAATCTTGGTCCTAGAACTGATCAAACGATCCAAGTTGCAGCAAGATGCTTTGAAAGCTTTTCTTCAGAAAATCCTGGTAAATGAAGATATGGCAGTGGACAATCTACCATCGGCCCTGGCTACGCTTACTCAGGGGCCCGCCATTTCTTTTTCTGAGTTTGAATTAGCACCTCCCGAGGCATGCCAAATGCTGCTGTGCATCTCCAACACCCTAAATAAGGTGACTGTTGACGCGGCATTGGTCGACACTGGGGCCTCTATAAATGTCTGTCCCGTCAGTACTCTGTGTGCATGTAATATTTCTGAAGATATGTTAAGGCCTACTCCAACCACTGTTATGGCTTATGATAATTCGAGGAGGGCGTGCCATGGGGTGATCACTATTCAAGCTAAAGCTCGGGCCACTGACGATGCCCGTAGAATTTTATGTGCTGGATATTGACCCAATGTTTCAGGCTATGTTGGGTTGCCCGTGGATCAACAATGTTCATGCCATACCATCCACCACCCACCAGTGCCTCAAATTCCCATTCCAGGGGCGGGTGGTAAAGTTCAAGGGCATCTCCACAGTCTAGTCTATTGAGGCCATTTGTTTAGCGGCGGAGGAACCAGATTCGGAGACCATATACGCAGGGGAAGTAAACGGAAAAGAAATGGGAGAGAAAGATACCATTCACCAACCCACATATCACCCCCTGTGAATAGCGAACCAGCATACAAACTACGTATCCGGTGCCAGCGTTGTCATACGGCTCCATCTTAGTGGTAAGGAAGGCATTCACAGCATAAGCAGGGACAGAAGGGATAGTAGGAAGAAGAAGGAGACGAAACATCAGATAGTTGAGTCGCCCAAGCATCCATATATTTTCATTCATTCGATGTGCAGGGAATGCATACAAGACTCACCCACTCCGGCGCCGGCGTTGTCACACGGCGCCGTCACATTGTTTACAGAGGGACTTGCAGGAGAAGAGAAAACTAGAGAGGGTGGGGGAGTAGGCTCGTATCATCGCCTCTCCCCCTCCCCATTTACATCGCAGTCAGAGAGTAAAACAAAGGAGGGAAAATCGACGAGTATACACCACGACGACCCACCTAGGAGTGATAGAAACAGGGATCTTCCTCTCCGGCACTGGGAACTTCGATAGAACAGAGGGCGAACACCAGAGACTCTCGGATGGGAGGCTTCTTCTCCTTCACGAAACCCGCAGAATCCTTAACTCTGATTGGTCGCTACCCTTCTCTTCTTCTCTTCTGATTGCTCTCTCTGTTGTTGTATTTTCTCTTCTTCTAGTTTTAAACAAGTGGTGTTTATATAACACCAAGCTTAATCCGGTGCCACGGAGGGCGCGCTGAGGATGATGGCGCCGTGGAAATGGCCTCCCATCTTCATCTTTGCACGCCGATATTGCTGGCACCGTTTAAGGGGCGCACCGGTGAAGTGGGGCACAGTATTAGCCTCGTTCAGTTGTCGAGGGCTAGTCGGTGAGTCCAGGGTTGGTTCCGGGGGCCACCATTGACTCTTCCTCTCGCCAGGGTCCTTGTAAAATCTTGACGGGGAGTTGACAAAGCTCTCGGCACGGCATATGGCCTTAATCTGAACTTTGTATGAGTTTGGCTCGAGCACGTGGGTTTTTCACTGACACGACCTTCGGCACTATTTCGGCTCTGCCTTACTCATGCTCGAAGCTCCCTTGTACGGTGACATAACACCCGAGGTGATTTTGCCTCGACTGAGCACTGACTTGGCCGCTGACGGACCCAATAGAGTGAGAAGCCGAACCCATGTCAGGTGGTCGGGGTCTTCCACTGACAGAGCCTTCGGTTCCTTGTTATGAAGGGTTGACGGCGTTCTTCCTCTTCAGGAGAATCTTCATTAAGGTGGTGGGCCACCGGGTAGACCGTCGTCCTTGGTTGGGTGATGGGTGTAGGGTATGCGGCATGACGGAGTCGATGCCGGATCATTAGGCAGGCTTGGTCGCACTGCAGTTGGTTGTGGATTCATCTCGATTCTCCTGAGGTGAAGTCCCCGGTGTTCATTCCAGGTGGCTTGAGGCTCTGGCAGCTTGAGAAGGCTTCAATATGTTGATCTTTATCAGCTTCTGTGCTTTAGCGGGCCATATCATTCATCTTTGAGGCTTGGTCGCCATCGATCATATTTTGAGTGCCAACAAATGCCCCCTAGTCGTGGGTGTTGCGAGTGAGGCACGAGTGTAGCAGGACCGACGGATGAGCTTCGTCTGGATCGATCTCCTTTGCTGACGAAAGCTCGGAATGGCTTTGAATCCCGCATGGATGCTAAACCAGTGCGGTCGTTGTCGTCGAAGCTTAATCTGGCGCCGTTTAATCCGGTGCGGCCTTGACTTGGGGTTAATACAGCGTCGTGTGAAACAACACATTTGTTGCATGGTGTTAATTCGGTGCGCCTTAATACGGCGCACCATTTGGCTTATGGGCGTTAATTCGGCGTGCAAATTAGCACGCCGGATTATGAAAGTTAACTTGTTAATTCAGTTTATCATATAAAAACCCTTTGGTTGTCATCATCAAAACCAGAGGGACAGCAATTAGCTCAGGGAGGGCTCCTTGTCCCGACGAGCCGCTTCCCAAACCAACCAACACACGTCTCCGACCTTTTGACACCGGTCGACGAGGGCGGCCAAGTCTACATGCTTCCTGGCACCTAGATGACACAGCAGGTTGAAATAATCCATCCCCCAACTGTCAGCATAATAATAGGTGAGGTGCAGCTGCTTGCCCAAGATGGCTTTCCCCCGGTCTTCGATCTTCAACCCGTGTACCTAAAGAAGGACATAGAGCCAGGTAGTGTCCTTGTAGTTTTTGGGCCTTCATTCCTCGGTCCGCATGAAAGTGCGGTACGGGTAAGTCAAGTCGATCTCCGACCGCCAGCTCTTTGTCGATGTGCCCTCTTCCTCTGCCGGGAACTGGTAATTGATCAGGTCCAGACGATCACCCCCGACGCCACAGAGGTCCCGCAAAGTTTTCTTGAAGTCATCCTCCGCCACGGGGGGCAACTTGACTTGTGGCATTGGCTAGGTCTTCTGAGCCTCCTTGCGCGCAATCAGGTAGGCGGCCACCTCATCGCTCTTACAGCGCCACAACTGGAGGAGGTGCTCCGGGTCAACGTCGAGGACGGGCATGGGTTGCTGACTCAGGAACCTCCTCTCTGGCCCATCCCAGCAGTCAGTCTTGTGCAATCGGTAAAATCTCGTCTGGGTGTTCCACCACTTTACATACTCTGGTGTCACCCTGGAGACCCGGCCAGGGGCTGGCACTCGAAAGGTGGCATTGTCCGCCTGATGGAAGAAGTCCCACCAGACCCTGGCGGTCTCGGTAGTCAAGCTCCCCCGGAGGTTCCACGTCACCAGAGTGAATTGGGCGCCGTGTGATGGGATATGCTGATCACATCCGAAATTCTACCCGAAACGGAAAGGATAATAGGGTTCTAACAGCAGGTTGTCCCCCTTCCTGAATGCCAGTACACTCGGGTAGATTGACCATGCCCAGTCCCTGAGCTCGGGCTCCAGCAACAGGCAGACCACATTCTCCTGACTAATGGGATGCACGTACTTCTCCACTTGGCCATCCTTGCACTCCCTCTTGTTATTCACCAAGGGGCTCGAGTGGGCAGCCAGCGTCCAGAAGTGAATGGAACCCGCTGTGTCCTGAGGAACTACCGTCAACCGGCCCCGAATATCGTAGAGCCTCAGAGAAGTAGAGCTCGGCTCTGCACTCGCGAACTCCAACATCTGCGGTAATAACCCCCAGTCCTGGATGGCGCGGGGAGCGAACTCCAGAAATAGCGAGCAGACCCACGCATTAAAGAAATGCAATGGGAACACAAATTGGGCCTGCCGCAGGAGCTGGTGAACGCTCACTTCCCCGAGCGTCTTATATATCAAATAGAGGGCGACCGGGCACAGAGATAGCTTGATCCCCTATGCCATCTGACAGGCCAGGTAGATCGCATCTGGCCAGATGACTATCTCGTCTCCGTGCGGCAAGGCGAACGAGCACAGCCAATACGTCAGGTAGGCGGCACAGTGTGTCAGTGGATCGACCGCCATTGGATTCGGCCCGCTTAGACGTCCCTTCGAGGGGATCTTCACATCAGATTTGGGTTTAGCCCCCTTCTTGCGGGTGACGACCGTGTCGACGCATGGGAAGTCTTCGTATTTCTTCAGCCCGTCAAAGAAGTACTGCAGCCACAGAGCCAGTCGGACCGTCTTCCGGTCCCCGCGGCGGGGTTGCTTCTCTCCATGCGCCAGTTGGTACAACGCTCGGTACGCCTTCATCAGGTACCGATAGGAGTATCCCAGGGAGTAGTAGCCGTCTCCGTTTGTCTCATCCTTAATTATATCAGGGAGACCCCCTTTTTTCTTCTTTTCTTTTTTCTTTTCTTCTTTTGTTAATATGTAAAATAGGGGTGTGCCCCGAAGCATATGTAGCCCTTCCCTTTTTGAAAAATAGCATACTATTCATGGACATGCCTCTTCTATATGTATGACAGCCCAAAATCTTTTCTTTCTCCCTCCTCTTCCTTCTTCCCTTTTGCATCTCGGCGAAGTGCGAGCTTGCGCCAGCGGTTCCTTGGGGAACACTTCGGCCGGGTTCGCGAGGGCGCATAGGAGAGTGCTTGCCTCCCCAGTGGAGAGACGAGGGGATCACTTCACCACGCGAGCCCCGCAACCTAGAAAGTGATTCCACGAGGGTGTTAGACCCGAACTGGTTGATTCGACCCACCGGGGGGGGGGATGGAGGGAAGGCTTTATTGTTCAGATGATCTGGACGAGGGGCCCAGATCAAAGGGGTGTATTCGCCACCTGAGATGACGGAGAGAAGAGTTTATTGCTCAAATGACCTGGTAAGAGAGGTCCAAGTCAAAAGGAGGTATTCGTCACCCGAAGGGACGGAGAGAAGGGCTTATTGTTCAAATGACCTGGACGAGGAGTCCAAGTCAAAGGGGATAATCACCACCTCAAGGGATGGAGAGAGGAGTTTGTTTAGTCAATGATCTGAATGGGAGGTCCAAATCAAAGAGGATAGTCATCGCCCCGAGGGATTGAGAGAATAGTTTGTTTAGTCAGTGATCTAGATAGGGAGTCCAAATCAAAGGGGATAGTCACCACCCCGAGAGATGGAGAGAATAGCTTCTTTAGTCGATGATCTGGACGGGAAGTCCAAATCAAAGGGGATAGTCACCATCTATGGACACCAAAAATTCTCACCCTGTGTTTACGTGCAGGGGAATAAAGAAGAGAAGATGAAAAGAAGCCCTTTGTGCTCCCAGTGGCACACCCTGCAGGGGCCCCAAGTGGCACGCTCCTTCACTGGCACGCCCTGTCGGGCTCCTTCGCCGGCACACCTTGCCTGGCGCCTTCAACGGCACACTTCTTCACCAGCACGCCTGCAAGCTCCTTCGCCGGCACGCCCCCGCCTGCAAGCTCCTTCAGCGGTGCGCCCCCCTAGTCGGCATGCACCTTCGCCGACACACCTGCCCTGGCGTCTTCAGTGGCACGCTCTGGGCCCCTTCGTCGGCAAGCCCAGCCTGGCTACCCTCCGCCGGCATGCCATCTTGGCACGCCCCTTTGCCATCCCTTAGCAGCACGCCCTTGGGGCACTTCAATGGCACACCTTGGCGGCCCCTCAGCCGCACACTTGCTGTGCCTGCCAGCGGTATGGTGTTCCAGCTCTCCAGTGGCACACTGTGGCTCCCCTCCAATGGTGCGTTTGGCAAACGAGATCTTATGCCCACGCCCTATATATCCTTGGCATGCAACGGGCCAGCTGAGGTGTCGGCTCGAGGCAGGGACACATAAGCTACTCCTCCTGCCACCCAGGACAGAGGAGTCAAATCCCCATTAATGCCAGCCCGTTCCCGCCTTCGAACGCCTCTGCCGCTGGGGGGTATAAAAGCCCTTTCTTCTCCGGTGAACGAAAAAAGGAAGCACTCCATATAGAGAGCACACACACAGAAGAAGAAGAGGAAGAGAAGAAGAGAGAGGGGGCCTGTCACGTCGACCACCGCCACCCATGCGAAGAGAAGAAGAAAAGAGAGAAGAGAGACGAGAAAAGGAGGGGGGGAGCTCATGCTCCGTCCCTCTCCCCATTGTATCCCATTCCCTCTCCTCATCCTTTCTTCTCCCTCTCCCCCATGTATTTTGTAACGCTCGTGGCCGGCCACGGTCACAATTTCTATGAATGCAAACTTCCCTCTCTTTGGGTTTCTTGCTACTCCTGTGTGTTTGCGTTATTGTGTGTGGTGCAGAAAATATGAAAATTACATGACTTGACTCCGATAAATGTGACGGACGCAGTGGAACCATGCCGGTGAGCCACCGGGGCTGTGAGAAAAAAATGACGGGCGAGAGATGCCCCCATCATTTACCTATGCTCGATCGCGTCGATTTCGAATAAATCACCCTCTCCGCACCGCTTAAATCCCTCTCCCATTTTCGAGTGGATCCTCGCCTTCTACAACTAGGGTTAATCAACATAACTAACCATAGGTCAAATAAAGAAAGAAGGGAGCTGTCTAAGTCCAAGCTATTCGTCATCATGCTTTTGTCAACGCATGCATTGCGCATAAATATATGACCATACTTGCCACATTAATGTGTGCTCGCCTGGTCAAGCCTTCGGTATATCAAATGGCACCGACGGAAGGTCGGGTCACACCCGACTAGAAGCTTTCGCTCTACGTGATGGTGGTCTTCGGATCTATATTCTCTTCCTCATACCGGGGTTCGAACTCAATGAGTTATATCCACTATGCATGATTGAGAAAATAATAAATGAACTATCTCATGCGGTTTCATAAATTTCATCGTCACATGCATCCTCTCACATTCTATTTCAGCCTCAGATGGCTCGTTATCTCGGCAATTAATCAAAGGTTTTCCTCCTTATTGGAGGATGTAATTAACGCCATAGCCTTTATGGTATGGCGAACTTCTGGTCCCGACACGGATCTCACTCTCACCTGACATGGGTTAGATTGAGCGCATAATAAACTCGTCACTCAGTGACTGGCATGCCCAAATAAAATAAATAAACATAATGAACCCAATAAGTAAATAAGCAAACATAAAAAACTAAAAAATTAATTAAAATAATACAACAAATAAAATAAAAATATCCCCCACAAGCTTGGCATGCCTGGTGGGACTTGAGTCTCCTTTCATCTCTTTGCCGAGATAAACGGGCCCCGAGACACTCCCAAAGAATGCTGATCGTTTGCTTGTTCTGTGATTGTAGAGAAGTCAATGATGGCAGTTGGATTTGCGGCATCGACCTTCGGCCCTGAGATCGTGGCTAATCATGCTGCTGCTAGGTACCTGGCAGTACCAACTATCTTTGGCTCATTCCTGTCGGTGGTCGGCCTCCCCAAGTTCTTGGGGGTAGCCTTCGTCGACTTGCTAGAGGTCAAGACCCCGGAGCTGGTTGAAGAAGAAGTTGATAAGAACCTTGGGGCCCACAATGCCTGAAGCCGCAAGAGTCTGACAATACGTTAGACTCGGCTGACTAGCTGCCTGGTGCACCATGTGACTCAAGGGGCTCGCCCCGCCTATCACAACAAGCATGGGGGTTACCGTCAAGGGAATTCCCGCATAAGAGCTACTGCCACTGCTACCGGATGACTATCAATGTCCGGGAAGTCTGTGCTGATTGGGGGAGTTCATATCTTCCTAGACAGACGTGATGCTCAAGCAATCCCGGACCGGGTGGTCACTGTTGTGCCGACCCGCAACTCCTTCCAGGCTCTTTTCGGGAGGAGAGCTGAGAAAGAAGAAGAAGGCCGCCGAGGCCAGAAAGAGCTGGCCCCAAGGCCGAAGAAGTTCAAACAAGTTTGGGCCCCTAAAAAGATCCAACCTGTCCACTGGGAGGCACCTGTCTACTACCACTACAAGCCCGCTGAGGCAGGGAAGAAGAATGAGAGGGGGCTGGCCCCGAGAAAAGAAGAGATTGTCGCAGATCCTCCACACCGCGTAAATTTAGGGCATGTACCCGATAAGCTGATGTCCCCACATGGGGGAGAAGATTTGACCAACCCACCGGAAGGTCTCGGCTAGCTTACATCCCTCCACTAGGAGGTCGACAACTCTCCCCAGTCCTACACCAAGGACTAGGGCAAGAAGAAATGACCAGCATAGTTAGAAACTATTTTCAAAATTTAAGGACAAGCAAGGGTAAGGCAGGGAAGAACAACCCAACAACTACCAACACAAAGCACGAGAGACAGAACTCAGAGGAACAATGTCAGATCATTATCACGAGGACACGCTCGGGAGTGAGCACGACACTAGTGAATGTAGGTTTGACTCCTTCGAAACAAGGCAACGTCGCTTACGTCTCACAGGAAAAGAGACACGGCTGCCAGAACAACAGACATCAAGAAAACAGAACGACAGAAACGACAGGCACACAAAGCATCAGCTTACATAGAGAAACATAGTCCTCTCAGCTAACAGCCTGACAACATCATCGGTTCCGGTGCCAAAGGCGACAGGGAACACTTGGCACACAGGACACTAATGACAGATACACGAAAAGAATGATAGCAAAACAACAGTACTGGACCATGAGCAGAATCGAGTTAGTCCTCAGCCGGATAACACATCTGACTGAGTCGTAAGCTAATTTCACTAGGAAAGGAGAGTACAATAATGCTAACTGACAAGACAATGGTCCATGGCAGAGACAAAAAATCATGCAGAAACAGCACGACAGCACCTACAGGATCCCTGCTCTAAACAGTACACAGAACCGTGAAACACATCTTCAAGCAGGGTCACATGAAGATATACCAACAGCCAGATACATGACTATAGGGAATGAATCATGTATTAGACTACTCACCAAGGAAGACCCACGACACGAGAAAGCGACACAAACGATAATCTCAGGGAATGCTTCTCAAGGACCACAGACACGCCTTTGCTGTGCCCCCTGGGCTTTGATGATGGAGTGTTACTTTGATGATGTTTTGATGATAGTAACTTCTTGAGTCAGATGATGTTTTGATGATAGCAACTTTTTGAGTCACCAGTCCCTTCATTCGCTTCTAAATTAGTGCTTGATTGAGTGATCATTACGAGATTGCTATGCATAATTAGTGTTGTGCTTGGTATGCTTGGTACTGTCCTGCCTGTTACAGTTGTTGCTGCAAGTCTGTGCATAGTCATTGTTTATAGAAGGTCTGTCAGTGCATTAGGAGAGTCATTATTTATAGAAGGTCTATCAGTGCATTTAGGAAGTCTACATTGTCTAAGTCCATGCATGAACAGTGCACGTCTGTCTGGTAATAGAGTCCATGCATATCTGTTCAAGGTAGATCTAAAGTCCATGCACAGTCTATAGGTTTACATTTCTTAAGTCCGTGCATATAGAGTCCTAGGCTCAGTCTAAGTCAGAGCAAACACTGTTGCAAGGTCAGTGTACTTCTGACCTTAGCCATCTGCAGATCGAGTATGTTATGCGGTACATGAGGTCCGTGCATGAACAGCGCACATCCTGCATTACCTTTTAACTTAGAGTCCGTACACATCTATCTAAGGCACGAACTAAGGTCTGTGCATGTTCCATGTATGTCTGAAGTCCGTGCAGACATTCGTCCTGCATTCTAAGTCCGTGCATTGCAAAATCCATGCATGTTCTGGCCTTGGCCAAGAACATGAGTCCGTGCACACTTTCATCAAGTCTGTGCATGTACAGTCTCTGCATAGAAGTCCATGCACACTACATCCAATGGAAGTTCGTGCATGTTCTATTTGAAGTCCGAGCATTGAAACGTCTGTGCATTCTTTGTCTATGCCAAGTCCGAGCACGTTTCTATTAGAAGGAAATCAAACTCCGTGCATGAACAGTACACGTCTGGTGTCTACATGCAGTAGTATTGTCCAAGTCCATGCACAGACATCTCCGTGCACCTTTTGTTATAGTGCAATCACATGTCCATAACCCCTTGCATGTTTCAACTTTCAAGTCTGTGCACGTGTTGCAATGTCCATGCATATTTGCATTGAGGTTGAGTCGAAGTCCGTGCATGTTCTAGTGCCGTGTTAAGCAAAGTGCAAACCATGCATTGACTTCAGAACAAGTCTGTGCAAAACATCCAATCATCTATAAACTCAGTGCAAACGTAGTTATTCAAGCATCAAAACACTACTTATTCAGAAATCTAAGGACAGGCTGACACAACGATTCAAGCAACTCAACAGACAATCCAAGAATGAAATTATTCATCATATTCCTGCTGAAATTTACACAGCCCCAATTCTCTTCTTAGATATTTAAATCGTTCATTTCCAAGGGGTTTGGTAAATATATTAGCAATCTATTTTTTAGTTTCAACAAACACTAATTCAATTTCATTCTTACTCACTACATCTCTAAGAAAATGGTGTTTAATTTCAATGTGCTTAGTCCTTGAGTGATGAACAGGATATTTAGTTAGACAGATGGCACTAGTGTTATCACATAACATTGGAATACATCCCAAAGTTATTTGATAATCTGAAAGCTGGTGCTTGATCCATAGTACTTGGGCTGCACAATTCCCTGCAGCAACATACTCTGCCTCTGCAGTTGACAGGGCTACAGTGTGTTGCTTCTTTGAAGCCCAAGATACTAGGCAACTATTGTGCCCCTTGTGATTTGATGATGAAGTGATGTTTTGATGATAGCAACACAATGCGTCACCACATAAGAATGTATGAGTTTCTACATATGCTTGAGATGAATGGCATTGTTGCATATATATTACTGTTGCTTTGTTCTAGGTTGGTGCATATGTTAGTTGTTGCATATATATTTGAACTGTCTGGTCTTAGTTGACTAAGACCAGGTCGATGGCCGACTTCCAGTGCCTTCCAGCAGTCATCTGCTTTCTATCTGCTCCTGGAGTCAACAGTGGGTCAACAAGTGTCGACACTTGAGCCAGAAAAAGTCCTTGTACACACTTTTAGGTCCATGCATATTTGTCTAAGGCAAGACAAAGTCTGTGTATTGTAGAGTCCGTGCATGTCTTGGTGTGAACACCAAGTCCATGCATATCTTGGTTAGTCCATGCATATCTCTCTTATGCATCTTCAAGTCCGTGCATGAACAGTGCACGTTTTAGTGTCTCTCTCTCTCTCTCCTGCGTCTCTTGCACATGCACTTGTGCGTTTCACTTGTGCGTCTCAATTTGTGTCTCATGTGCTAAACAAAGTTCGAGCATCCATAGTCGGTGTAGGTTTTTGTATTCTAAGTCCAAGAACGCTTTAGTCATAGATAAGTTCGTGCATGTTTTGGTAAGACCGTGCATACTTTCTTAGACTAAGTCCTTGCATAGTTTCTTAGACTAAGTCCGTGCAAAAGTTTCTTAGACTAAGTCCATGCATATGCAAGAAACTAGGTCTGTGCACAAATGAAGTCCGTGCATGTTTCCTTGGAATAAAGTCCATGCACATGTCCATACAAAGTCCTTGCAACTTTCATTTCTGCAATCCAAATTCCGTCCATACTGTAGCAAGGTCCGTGCATACATAAGTCTGAGCATGTTTTTCGTTCCATGGCATATGAAGTCTGCGCAGATGTCGCTGTAAATTTTGTCAAGTCTGTGCACGTTTCGTGAAGTCCATGCATACTCTTGTTTGCTCGTCTGTTAAGTCCGTGCACATTTTAGTTACGTTGAATGAATAAGTACGTGCATGATTGTTTATATGCATATAGAAGTCCGTGCTCTATTCAACTTAAGTCCGTGCAAGTTTCTCTATTCAAACAAAGTCTGTGCACTTTGTTACAAACAAAGTCCGTGCACTTTGTCTTAACAAAGTCCGTGCACTTTGTCTGAACAAAGTCCGTGCACTTTGTTACAAACAAAGTCCATGCACTTTGTTCAAACAAAGTCCGTGCACTTTGTTACAAACAAAGTCTGAGCACTTTGTTGCAAACAAAGTCCGTGCACTTTGTCTGAACAAA
>JANBPO010002246.1:0-58930 GCA_024336825.1 Amorphophallus titanum | reverse complement strand
GGGTACCAAAAGTGAAGAAGAGAATAGAGTGGAGAGAGCATCTAAAGGTCATGCCTAAAAATTTCTTCACATGTGCACCGGGGTTCCTTAAGACACAAAACATCCACACAAGATTCTCACCGGGAGTGGAACTTCGGCTAGTGGGCGCCACTGAATTCATCCTCTACAACTCTCATCGGTGCCTTCCTCAAATTGGGCTTCCACGTCATCACCTTGAAGAAGCATCTCACCTTCTACCTATCAAGAGGAGGGACATTGGCTCTAATGAAGATGAGGAAGAGATCAAGACTATCCAAGCCCTATGGAGGATCAACAAGCTACATCAACCTGCAGAGAGGATTGAAGAAGACAAAGAGCAATGGACAGCTTATGTAATAGCTCTTAGGGGATTGAGAGCCAAAGTGGCTCATTGATGTAATAATACTTTTCTTTTAATGAAATAAAGGATCCTTCCTTAATTGAGCCAAAGAAAACACTCTAAAATGATCAAATCTTCCAAATTACTGAGCCTCTGTCTTCCTGTTCTGAGCCGCGATAGGCATCAAGTCGTCGATTCCATAAATAGCACCTTTGTCAATGTCGTCAATCGTTAAATCAATTTCCTTAAAACATATAATAAACCATGATTAATGCCTTCTCAAATTGGTGTTGATTAATTAACGCCCTACTAATCGTGCGTTGATTCCTTTATTATAAATTCATATTAAATAACGCCTTAACTGAAGTCATATCTTAATCAAATGATGCCTCCCATATGTGTCGTCAATAGTAATGATTATTTTTATCACTTCAATCAAATTCTCCATCAATGCTCTGACAACAATTCAATTTCCCATGCACAATGTTAAATGATGACCTTTTTACTGCCGTCAAATCCTAGAACAGCGCCTTGACCTAAGCCACCAATCTCGTACGAGATGACATTCCTCATGGCGTCCATTCTTTTCGAATGCAACCACCTTCATTTCCTTATTTTCTTCTCCTTCCTTCATTTTCCTCCTCTTCTTCTTCTGCTATGACCCCTAACCCGCAGCTCTCATTCCTCCATTTCCCCCATTCTCATCTCCCTCTATCTCTACTCCATGGCGGGCCCTGGCAAACGTCAAAGGGTCACGGCCCCTGATGTCGTAGACCTTGGCGACGATCAACCTGTCGAGGAGGAAATTCCTCCCGCGGCGGCTAAAGAAGCTCCACCGGTGGAGCACGGTGGGGACGGAGAAGAAGCTACCGAAGAAGGTGGAGGAGAAAGAAATGAAGGAGGAGAAGAGACCAGAGAAGAAGAAGAAGGTGAAGATGATGAAGAGGATGATGAGGATGAAGAAGAAGAAGCCCCTCTTCTCGGGCAACCACTCCGGGGAGGATTCATCACACCCGAGCGAAGCAAGGTAGGTCCTCTAACCCTATCCATTTTTTTTCATTTATTTCTATTTTTATTAGATTTTAATAGCCCTCGGCGATGAACCAGTAACCCACAGAAATGACGACTCTGAGGATGTCGTTAATTCAAACAACGACCCAAGGCCAGGCGTTAATTTAAATATATGTATATTTTTTTTGAAAACAGATAATTCATGAAACACGCCCTGAGCCCTGTCGTTATTTTACTGTTAAAACTCTTTTTCTTCATTCCGCATATTTTTATTTTAAAACACCCCAGAAAATAGTGCTCCCCATAGGGGCGTCAATTCTTTATACAACGGCCATTGGGATGGTCGCCAATTAGATTTTCTCATGATCAGATAGAAAACACTCCAAAATAGTGCCCCCCACAGGGGCGTCACTTTAATAAGTAACGACCAAGGGCTGGTCGTCAATACAGCTCATCCATATAATTACCAAAAATACTTCTGAAATAGCGCCCCCCTCAGGGGCGTCAATTCAACAAATAACGGCCACTGGTCGCTAGGATCATTTCCACACCACTTGCACATCCATCCACGGCCGTTTGGCCCAATTAATGTCCATGTTTAGTTTTTCCCTAAAATATGCTAAAAACATGTTAAATGGCATTTTTAATTATTTATGGGCATGTTAATTACATTTCTAGCTTTTGTGGGCTTGTGTGGATACATGGCATGGTTTGTATTTCATTGTTACAGGTTTTTGTAATCGAACCCGTCGATTTCTATCGACCGGGGTGTGGCTCAGTTTCAAACTGTTCACGCTCGTCGCCCAGATCGCATGACGGTCACCCCGTGACCGTCTTATGTTTAACGCACCTTACCTGGCGCGTTATGCCCACATAGCGGACCACCCCAGGTCCGTTATGCTCCTGAAAATGGCAGATAGGTGGTTAGTATAGTGCACCCCTCCCTGGCCGTTATGGTCATGGATTTTCTGTGGATTTTTCACGTTCGGGTGGCTTTAACGGACCCCTGGTAGACCACCGCATCACCTTTGACCAAATGGTTTTGACCGTTGACTGTTGACTAGTAAGGCGGTTAGCATTGCGGTATAGGGTCGACCCGTTGTGGTAATATAACGCGCCTAACGCGGTGCATTATGTTATGCGTTTAACCGTAGTTCTCTGTGGATTCTTGGTGTTCGGGTGACCTTAACGAACTTGGACCCATGTGTCATAGTCTCATAACGCACCCTCCCAGACGCGTTATGTCCTATGACATCTGGTTTCAGCTCATGTGAGTATAACGGCCATGAGAGGCGCGTCATACTCAGCATAACACCCATGTCTGGTGCGTTATGCTCTGCATTCCTAATTACACAGTATCATGCATTAGAGTATAATGCACTGGAGTAGATGCGTTATACTGTACATAAAGCCCTATTGCAAGTGCGTTATGGTCTGCATATCTGTGCCTTGTGTTCACCTGAGCGTTCGGGTGAACATAACGGACGAAGGGAGACGCGTTATGTAATGTATAACGCCTCTTACCTGATCCGTTATGTGAGGTAACGGGTCCAGCTTGGTCCGTTATACCTCCTGGCTTTTTAAAAAGGACATGTTTAGTTCTTAATGCATTCGGTAGTGTATATTCGCCATGTTTAAGCTATTTTATAAAAACTATGGCATTATTTTAGTCCCCGATAGAGTAGCTTTCTCTTTCATTGTGATGGAGGCACTAGTCGTAGCCCAGCGACCTGGAGTGTCTGCCCACCTGGGAAAGGTGGAGGGGTGACTCCCGTTGACAGTTTTTAAGCTAGTTACCGTGGGCCCCTGCTTTACCGTTGCGTCCTACGGGAGGGGAAAACTAGCTAGAGGCCTAACTTCTGGCAAGAGTCAGTGTGTGCACACGTGGTCGGAGGCTGTAGGACTGACACTGACCAGTGTCACTCTGACTAGTCCTTGTTCGGTACTATTACTGTTACGCCTCTCGCTGGTTGAGTTCAGTTTAGCTGACCGCGAGTTGCTTGAGACGCAGTGTAAGCCGTCAGTGGACGTGTCTGGTCTCTCACTTCTAGTGTGTCTCTCCTTTTCCTATCATCGGGTTGGTGGCTCTTCTATTGGTGGGATTAGCTTTGACGCTAGTTTTGACGTTGGTTTTGACGTCAGCTGTGCCATTGGTCTTGACGTTAGTTTTAAATGTTATAATTTATATTGTATTGGCATATAGAGCAATCGGCATATAGATTAGCTGTTCACACTATTTAGTTAGGCTTACAGCTTTGCTATATCTGTGTTGAATTATGCCATCTGCCTGCGTATTCATTAAATGCATGTCTTAATTACTTTTATATTTGCATGCCTGCGTGATTAGTTGCAAGGTAGGGATCCGCGTGACCCCTACTGAGTCTGGCTGTGACTCACCCTTCCTACTTGCAGGTGGGCAGCCTCGACTTGGGTAGTCAGCACAGTTGTCTGAGGGGCTACAGGAGGCTGTTGAAGGGGCGGACCCTGCAACGCGGCTAAGTACTGTGCTTGTTGCAGGGGGACGCCCGTGGAGAAGCTGGGGGTTGGTGGAAATGCCGCAGCTTGTAGGGTTGCCTCAGAAGACTGCCCGTTGCCCCCAGGTGCTTCTGGTAGAACCTCGGTCTGCCCCGACGTCGAGGGCAGGACGTTCCTCTCACTGAGTTGTCTCTTCAATAATTCGATTTCCCGCTGGTATTGCTGGATCATGCCCAGCATGGCGGGGTCGGTCACAGGGAGAGTGGGCATACCACACGTCTCTTCGACCGGGACATCCTCGGATGACGTAGAGGGTCCGCTACTCGTGCCCCCCAGTGGTGACAACGTTGGCCATGAAGGCTGCGGGGGAATCGTCGGGGGAGGTCGCCTCGACACCTGCCCGCGCCACTTCGCTTGCCACCCTTCTTCTTCTAGTGAGGGGACCGGGCCTGGCAGCTAGTCTGGCCACCTCTTCAGGGTCGGTTGGTAGGGCTCCATATCGACTAGAGAATCCTGCCATATTGCAGGTGAAGACTCTCCAGCCTCCGCTCTTTCTTGCCGCTCTCCTCGATTGCTTGCTCGGGAAGACCAGCCTGTCGAAGACCGATCGTCGGGGTGGTGTCTCCTCCTGCACGAGGGATTGGCGTAGCTCCGCCGGCTGGTTCCTCGACTCGGCGCTGGGTAGGGGCCAAGCTTGTTCTTCTTCTTGGAAGGTGGAGGCCACTGCCCCCAGCAACCTCTGGCGACCCGAGGGAGTACTGCCTGGGCCCCGGAGGTAGTTCCTCATGGCCTGCTCGATCCCTTCCCACTCCTGGTCGGGGAGAGCGGTCGGCGGTCGGGTGTCGGTAACGACATCCAGGTGAGTATGATCCGCGTGCGCCAGGCGATCATCACGGCGATGGCGCCTGTGACGTCGGCGACGGGCACTTTCGGGCAGCACTGGTACAGCGGCCGCCAGTTGGTGGACTCTGGACGTCTCCTCGACCATTCGGTCTCTTCGCCCCCTTGCATGACGGGAGCAGCTAGGCCCTACCTGCGTAGGTGCCGTAGGTCGGGCCTCCTTGGGGACCCAGACTTGTTTCAACTTCGTCGGTTTGTGAGCCGGCATGCCTCTTAGTGCGGCGGCCAGGATGGCGGGCGCCTTTCCTTCCTTTATCTTTTCCAGCCCTTGGAAAGAATTGTGGACTGGGACGGTTGGCACTGTTCGATCCGAGATGGCCTCAGACCTTTGCCCATTTAAGTGGACTCGGATGGTCCCGACAGTCACGGACTTGCCGGAGTTGGAAATTCGGCGTCTTGGTGTGGCAACATTGACCGTGTTCTTCCGGTACCTCCTTCGATGAGACGCTGACCCCTGGTGCGATGGGCCAGCGGTTTGGTGCAGATGGTGCACATGGCAACCCAACGTGCTTGACAGGGTGCTGCCGTTGCTTCGGGCCACAGCTCGGCCAGCAGCGATTTCGGTGCCTCTCGAGATAGGGGCATCAGTCTTAAACTTCCCGGATGCCTCCACGTCCAATATGTTGATGAAGGCCACCCCCAGGAAGTTTGGGAAGCCCACGACGGGGGTAAAGCTCCCGAAGCGAAGGGGGACAGCAAGGTAGCCATCCCTGATGTGGCTCTCGATGACCAGGGGGCCAAAGGAAACCGCCATCCTTGCAGTCGAACATACTTCACTTTTTTTCTGCATTTGCAAAAGATGGAACAATCAATATTACAAGAAGGGGGCCGCGAAGTCCCTAATTTTGGCAAAGAGATGAAAGGTGGATGGGTCCCACCGGGTGTGCCAGACTTGTGGACGCACTCTTCATTGAATTAAATTAATGTGGTTATTAGTTTATTGATTTATTGAGATGCTCCTAAGATGCCTAGATGATGATGAAGCATGGAAGGTAGCCGAAGCGGCTCATTCTAGCGAGTGTGGAGGTCATGTCAATGGCCAAGCTTTAGCGAAGAAAATCCTTAGGCAGGGTTACTATTGGCCCACTCTAGAGGAAGATTACTCCCTCTATGTCCGAAGGTGCCTCAAATGCCAATTCCACGCTGATATGATCCACGTGCCTGCTTCACACCTCCACCCTCTCTCTGCTCCTTGGCCGTTCTCCATATAGGCCTTTGACGTTGTAGGCCCACTGGGCAATCTTAATTTTCAGTCTAAGCAAAAAATTCTCATCCTCACTGCCACTGAGTACTTCACCAAGTGGGCCAAAGCGAATGCGTAAGCGGAAATCAAGGCTACCATGGTGTGCTGATTCATCATGAAGAACATCATCTCACGGTTTGGCATACCAAGCAGCATCGTCACCGATAATGGACCTCAGTTCGTGTCACAAGAGCCCCAGGACCTCTATAAGAAGTTCAATATTACATTGCATCACTCATCTCCATATTACCCCCAAGGCAACGGTCAAGCCAAGGCCACCAACACAACCCTTCTGAAGATAATAAAGAAAACATGTGAATCTCATAAATTCGCTGATTGGCTTGAACGATTAATAGAAGCTCTATGGGCTTATCATACCTCTGTTCGTACCCCTACGGGACAAACCATTTATGGTCTCACTTACAGGATGGAGGCGATACTCCCATATGAGATTTTAATCCCTTCCCTGAGGGTGCAGCTCGATAAAGAACTCAATCTTGACGAACGTCGAGAGGCAATACTGGTCCAGCTGGAACTCTTAGATGAGAAGAAGCAAAATGCCGCCGATCATGTTTCGATCTATCAAAAGTGAATCTCACATTATTTCCAAAAGAAGGTAATTGAACGAAAATTTTGAGTGGGTGATATGGTTTTGAAATGTAAATTCATTAGGTCTAGAGATCCTAGGTCCAAGTTGCAACCAAATCGGGAAGGTCCGTTCGTTATTAGAGAGTCTTATCCAGGGAACGGTTATCGTTTGGTAAATGCTGAGGGTGAGGAGATGTCTCACACATGGAACGGGTTGTACCTTAAGTATTTTTATCCTTAGAGTCAGGCTAATGATGACCCGGTGGCGAGGTATCCCTCTCCTTAACCATCAAGGAAGATACCAAGCACGACATTCATACAACATGGCAACCCTGGTCAGATTTTCCTCTTCTGTGTGACACTGTTTCTTCTCTGGCCATATCTAGTGGAAGTGAAGGTCTCTGCTCTTCTCTCCTCGGTTGAGTATAGGGACAAGTGGTAAATAAGGGGAAGATGACCAATCTAGACACCCCAAAGAGAGGAGGTCTCAAATAGGGGCAGTCTGTTATGACCTGATCCCACGAAAAAAGGTAAAGGAACAAAAGAGAAATGGAATGGAAAGGAAAAGGGGCAAAAATCAGGGGGAAAACCAAACGCTCATCTAAGCCCACAAATCAAAGCAAAGTGCTCCAAAAGTCAACAGTCAAAACTAGGCATGTCAAGAGTGGCAGTACGGTTCTCCGCAGGATGTTATGAGCCCAGTCGTATGCGTGCCTAGAGTGGGTGAAGGTTTGATGATGGACACAAAGCGCTGGTGCAACAGGCTAAATCTCTGATAGGGTCATCATGAGAGGGACTCGAGTCCAGAAAGCCTCTATCCCTATGTTAGGCTTTCCCCCAAAATTTGCTTCTATTTCTCCCCCAAAGGCTGAATCGTACTCTGGGTATGGCCCTAGAAGAGATACCGTCACGCGAATAGGGAGTCAGGTTGGGGATCGTCACCCCTAACGCACACCAGCTTTGGGAGATTCCTAATAAGGTGGGTGGGGGGCCCTTGCTGTCGAGACAGGGTTAGCCAGTCGTCCGTGCATGAACAGTGCACGTCTGTTTGGCAACAGAGTCCATGCATATTCATCTTAGGCACAAACCAAGTCCGTGTAGGTTTTGGCTTTGTCAGAAACAAAGTCCGTGCACGTTTGCTCCATTACAACTAAAGTCCGTGCAGGTTTTGCATTCGTGGGTTACAAAGTACGTGCATGTGTTTGCAAACACCATGTAAAGTCCATGCATACTGTAGCAAGTTCCGTGCATACAAGTCTGAGCACTTTTCCTATTAAAAGGATAACAAAGTCCATGCACTCTCTTTGCAAGTCTTTGTACATTTGTCAACCAAAGTCCGTGCAAATAAAAGTCCTTGCATCTTATCCTTTAGTATCTCATGAAGTCCTTACATGTATGAAGTCCGTGCAGGTTGTCTAAGTCTGTGTATGTTGTGTCCATGCATAAACTGCAAACATATTTCTCCATGCACATCTCCTTAGTAAAGTCCGTGCACTTTTTGTCAAGTCCGTGCATGTCCGTGCATGCATCCAAGTCCATGCATAACTCTTGCCCAAGTCTGTGCACATCTCCTTATCAAAGTCCATGCATCTTTAAAGTCAGTGCGAAGTATGTACATAGGTTGGTTTATGCTCGACCAAGGTCTGTGCATATGCCTTGGTTGTTTGAGAACGAAGTCCGTGCACGTTTATATGAAGTCCGTGCACTTCTGGCATTGTTACATGAAAGTCCATGCATTGCTAAGTCCGTGCATTTGAAGTCTGTGCATAGGTTGATGAGTCCGTGCATATGCCTTGTTTGAATACAAATAGAGTCTGTGCATGTTTTCCCATGAAACAAAGTCTGTGCACATGTAAGTCCGTGCACTTTCCTTGCACATCTTGTGTTAATGCCGAAACTGAGTCCGTGCACTTTCTGTCTAACTGAAGTCTGAGCATCTCTTAGTCCATGCACGTTTTCAGTAACACCAAGTCTGAGCATGTCCCTGCAGAAACAAGTCCGTGCACATTTCAGGTTTCCAGAAGACTTAAGTCTGTGCACAAACAAGTTCGTGCACATTTCAGGCTTCCAGAAACAAAGTCCGTGCAGCTTCTTGGAAACTAAGTCCATGCATATTTTCCTTTAACAGAACATAAGTCCGTGCACGTTGCGCAGTCCATAAAATGAAGTCCATGCACGTAGTTTACATACAAGTCCGTGCATGTTTTCTCTCCAATAAAGTCCATGCCACTCTTGTAAAGTGTCGACACATTGGGATTCTTCCTGAACAGATCTAGAACCGCAAGCACCCGTTCTCCTTCATCTGCAAACTAATTTGGAGGATCTGTTTCACTTAAAAGAGCCGTCGGAAGGACTCTTCTGACATGAGTTTAACGTTTAAGCAGAACTCCCTCTGCTTTGCTTGAAACATGGCACTCTTTGATCCCTACCTACCCACACACCAGCTGGGGTGGTAGGTGAGAAGTCAACTTTGACAAGGAGCCGAATCAAAATAATGTGGACGCGACTTCTTGGGTCCAGTCTTCACCTGAACAATGAAAGAAGCTACAGTGGGTTACTGCTCCTATATATATATGTTTGCATATGTGAAGAAGAGTGTATGCCAAGAAGAGAAGAAGTAACTAGATTGCTGTTGAGAAAACCTTCTTTCCAGTGCTACTGAAGAGTGTGTAAGACTGAAGACCTTCTTCCTTCAGCTGAGTAGCTTGCAAGGGACAGACAACACTATTCCTCATCATCCTCGGTCACTGGAGTGTTAGCTGAGGATGACAGTCACTGTTCTCCTTACTATCTTGGTGAAGACCTAGGAGGAAGATGAAGAAGACACAGGCTTCGCCTCCCCTTGACCAGACAGAAGCCTTCTCTTTCATAAAGCTTCCTGATACACTCTGTCTGGGTTTTCATATTTCAGTTTGTTGTTATCAAAAGCAATGCACTAATGCAACATCAACACATATGACATCATCATGCAGACTCAAGATGAGTCATAGTGTTTGGTATCATCAAAATCACAGGGGCACAACAACCGCCACCTGTTCGAGTTTATCAGGAGCTACATTCTGTCCGGCATGAAGGAGGGTGACTCCCGAGTCACTGGAGCGTGCCGCCGACTGGAGTGGGTGATCTTAGTGGGCAGGGACAGCCTGCATGGGGTCGCTCTCTACAGCTTCCCAAGTTTTTTTGTAAACTACTAGAGGTAGTACCAGTTCCTTGATGCTGAGTGCCTAGATTTCTTCAGTAGGGTGGACCAGTTCGGGGTTTGAGTCAGAGTGATGGGCCCTGCTTCTTGGGACTTGCACGGCCATCACCGGACAGAGACAAAGGGCACTACGAGGTTGGTGCTGGAGCTGTCAGGCCTGCAGTATGCTAGGGAGGGCTATGACGACCATAGCCCTCTAGACGGGATTCTACGACAGACTATTATTAGCTGGTACGATCGATGAGTGGTGATCCCTTCACACAGGTACCGTCAGGGAGCTACTGAGTGGCTGATGGGGATCGTGCACCACTACCGGGTGCTACTAGATAGGGCCGACATTAGATATGCTGTGACTGCAGTATTGTATGGATACTTTTGCTATATAGGGTTGCTACAGGCGTTGGTAGAGCGTTTCAACTGCCGGTGGAGCACGGTGGTGATGGCTGTGGGAGAGACTTCACTAGACTTGTGGTCTCTATCTAGGATTTCTGGGCTGCCGATCAGCGACGAATGGTATAAGGAGGTAGTGTTGCATGACCTCCACTGCAGCCAGATAGACGGGCAGGGACGATATTGAGTTTTGCACAGCTATCGGTATCTATTGAAGACCTGGAGGGACTTAGCCCTGGCTGGGAGAGAGCGACCTGCATAGACTCCCAGGGTGCCGTTGAACGTGTGGGTCTGCCACTTCTACAACGGACCCTTCTGATTTTATCAGGAGTTTGCGAGAGACCAAACTCCTTGGGAGGAGTACACCAAGGCTGAGCTTCGGTTCCAGACGTACCCGCGGTACATCTATGTGCCACAGGAGGGGTGGAACCCCCACGGACTACCAAACGTGATGCACCTAATGGCTTACTTGGCGTACTAGCTGGCGACCTTTGTTGTCCCGCACGGAGAGGATGACTTGCTGAGGGTCGAGTTGTTGTTGCCTACGTGCCTGCTAGTAGAGGGATGGAGGCCGGCTCTAGCTCTTGCGATGTTGGCCAACATGTATCAGGGGCTAGGAGTGCTGGCGATGCATCCGGCGCCACGCGAGAGAAGTTTGCTTTTGCCGACCCACTACCTCATTGTGTGGGCCACGTTGTTGTTCCTGGGTTGGTGACTCAGGGGACTGTGGCGAACCAGGCGGCGCCCCTACTATTTAGCTTCACCGGCCAGCCAGACGGGGATGCTATCGCGCAGCTTGAGGGGGCTAGGAGAGCCCTGTCTTACTTGCCTGGTAGGGGCGAGGAGGGGCTACCTTTCGATGGCGCTACGAGATACTCTCACCTGATCCTGGTGCTGTCGAGTGGTGGGGTGATCTGCGCCCTCCCTTACCAGTGAGAGCCAGACACGACGTTGTATACAGAGTGGGTGATGAGCACCCGACCGGTGGTACTTGCATTACACCGGTCCGTGACTAGCTTCCTGGAGCCATACTACTCGCACAGGTTTTCTCAGAACTGTGGGCACGACCAGGGGATCCCGCCAAACCAGGAATCCCCCTTAGCGAGCCAACAGTACATGGGCCGGGATACCCACTTGCTGGCAACAACATGGTGGGACTTTTAATACCACCGGGAGTCAGACCGACTATTGATGTCAGGGCTGGGGCGCCGAGGAAGGTTCGACGTCCATTATGCCAAGTGCTGGTTTGAGGACAGCTACTTATATCGGCAGAAGGCCTCGGTGATCAGGAAAGTCGAGGAGGGTCCTCTTCTGAGGGAGGATCCACCTCCTATTCCACTAGACAATGAGTACCTGAGGACCCGCTTCTCCTAGATTCATCGAGAAGTAGAGCGGATAGCACAGCAATGGCCCAGGAGCAACTGGGGTTCATTGTCCGCAGGTTGAGGTAGCAGCGGGGCGTTGAATACCCTAAGGCAGGTGCAGGGGGTGCCTGCTGGCGCTGGAGCTGGGGTGTCTCGACTGAGGGCGCCGAGGACTTGGTGGGCCCAATTCCTGTCCGACTGTGACTTCGGGAAGAAGGGCTTGCTGGACTGGGTGACCCCTAAAGGGAGCTTTACCGGCATGATGGCCGTCGACTGGAGATGCCACATAGGCCATGTGATAGGGTCAGCCAGGCATGTGGAGTTCGTGTCCCACATTGAGTATGTTTACCCTCTGAGGGACATCAGGGAGGCAATCGCGAGGGTTGCCTGAGCAGTGGGGTTGAAGCCGGAGCAGCTGGTTCCCCTATCGTCGACCCCTTTTGCGGCCTCAGGTGAGACCTATTCTTTAGTATGTTATCTTTACTTTGTTATTTTCTTAGGTATGTGACTGAGATGTTATGTGTGGCTGTGTTTGTTGACAGGCTTTGCGGCAGAGGGAGATCATCCCTCCACGGAGACATCTTCTGGGAGTGGAGACAGGGGCCTTCAACCTAGGCGGAAGCGCCCTTGAGTGCATGCTGGGGCAATAGGTGCTGGCGAGTCCTCTCGGGGACCTGAAGCTGGTGAACACATCGAGGCTGAGCCGGCTCTGAGTAAGCATCGTACTTGCCTACTTGGTTCCTTGTTGGTTTAGCCATGATGATGGACTAACCCTACATTGCGGGATTTGTGTCTGGTAGCTCCAATGGAGACCAGAGGGAAGGGGGCTTTCTCACCCCCCTGACAGCTCGACCCATTGCCAGACGACGGGTCGAGTGCGAGATAGATGTGGAGGGGTTCCTTCGTGTGATGGACGAAGTCACCCCCAACATTAAGACATTCCCCGATTTTGAGTCGTGGGAGGCATCGGGGGATGCCCGACCAGTTAAGAGCTTTTAGAATCGAGCATGTTCTGGTTATGGCTTTGCTTGCTCTTGGAGACTAACATAGTCATTTGTTTCATACAGGGATGACGGGGGAGCCAGGGGCGATGGCCCCTTCTGCTGCGCAGGGTAGAGTGCCCTTGCAGGCTGGAGAGCGGGAGTTGGCTATGGCCTGAGATGACTCGGGTGAGTGTTGAATTGCTGTGGAGGGAATTGCCCTCTCTTTGTTGTATATTTGACGGGTTGGAGTTGTTGGCTGTATTTGTGTTATTGTTCGTCAGGTGAGGACCCTGCTACCACTCTGGAGATGATCCAGGAGCTGGTCAGCACTAGCCCGTTAGTGGCCCTCCCCTCTTTCGAGGGAGAGCCAAGAGTGGTGGGCGCCTTGATCCCGTTTGTTGCCAGAGATGCACCTAGCTTGCTACTACAGCTACTGGCAGGGATGCCCCTCCCTCCTTTACCAGCCGTGGTGTCTGCCTGCACAGTGGGACTGGTCGGGTCTTCTAGTGTGAGACCCTTAGGTATGTGACTGAGCGCTTAGCCATTTGTGGTGGGCTTTTGTGTCACCCATTGGTGCTAAACTTGTCTTGGCATTGGTCACAGGTACTTCTTCCCCTTTGGAGGAGGGTGAGCTTCCCCGTGACATGACTGAGGTAGCGGATGAAGAGCCTGCTACAGCAGCTTTGACTGGGGGTGACGAGGAGATCACCGATATTGAGGGGGTCTCGGAGGGGAGTGCCCCGACTGGTGAGTTTCTTGTCTGAAACCCTTAACTGGAGAGTTATCTTTGTACGAGGTTGAGTTATATGGTGACCTCATTTGGTTTGTTGACTTGCAGGGGCCTCTAGTTCGACCACCTATGGGGGCTCGTCGGGGGCTTCATCAGGCTCCTCGAGCAGCGGCAGCTTGGCCATGAAGACGGAGGAGAGTTCGAGCTCCAGCTCTTCCTCTTTCGAGGCCTCTTCCACCGAGGAGAGTGAGATGGAGACCAGTTTCAGAGGTACATGGGGGATCCTCCCCCTCCCTACTTAGCATTTGTTTACGCTTTGTGGTAGGGCATTGATGCTCCTATGTTGTGTGCAGTGCCAGAGTCTGGAGGGGAGCGCACGTCGACTCCTGATGAGACTGGCTGGGAGGAGCCTCCCATCCCACCCGTGGTTGCTGGAGATGACCGGGTCGTGGAGGAGCCACTGCCCTTCTTGTTGAGTAGTGGATGGCGGATCTAGAGGGGAGGGGTGAATAGATCTGCCTCTCTTTTCGCAAAGCAACCCTCTTTATAGCTAGTTAAAATAAATTGGAACGGAATAGATCTAGCTAATCGAATGACAATATGATTTACTTGGCAAGATGAACTAGTTATGTATCAATTCGAATCGATTCGAGCCTAAGCATGCATCTAGAACGAATCAATCACACAAACACACCACGGAACCTCTTCCACAGCAGCGAGAGCAGATCGATCATATACTGGATGAGCAGGTGACTGTTACCAGGAGTGGATCCTACCCACGCTACCTAGTGCGATGGAGAGGATGGCCCGCCACCGAGGACACTTGGATCACCAACGGAGAGTTACAGCCCATCATGTTATGGTCTGTCGGATCCATATCCCAATGGAACGCCTGATGTGAACATAAGGCATCAGTTAAATTATTGTTGTCATATCTAAAATTTGTTGTTGGAATCCTGGCAATTTTGTTGTCAATCTAATGAATACTGGCAATTATTGGGTTGTATAGGAGTCAATTTTATCTACTTCCCTTCATGCATGAACTCATAGGTGTTAGATCTCCCATGATGTATAACATCATGATCATAGATCCAAGACCTCCCTAGCAGCACATGAGCTACATCTATCTCCAAGACATCACACCAGACACTATCCTGATAGCTACCGAATTGTAAGGGAATCAAACACCTCTGGGTGACGAGAATGGTGGTACGATCAACCCAAGCCACATTGTACGAATGAGGATGCGGTTCACGGTGCAACCCAAATCGAGCAATAGCACCCTTAGAGATCACATTGAGACAACTTCGTCCATCAATGACCACCTTTCCACTCTTGTTTCCACACTTGACATAAATGTGAAAGATGGAAGTCTGCCTCCAATCCTTTCCCTTTCTCCCTCGGGCGATTATACATCTCACCGCATTCAATTTGACAACTTCCTCATCAGGCTCATGGTCATCTATATCACTAGGTGAGGTCGTCGGGCGGATCGTCTCATCGACATGCTCCTCAGTCTCATAATGATCAAAATCCAGATAAAGGTTCTTCGTGGGGCATTTAGCTGCACGATGCCCTTTCTGGTGGCATTTGAAACAGTCCATGTGAGCCCTAGAACCTTCTATCATGCCCTTTCCTTTGCTACCTTCAAGTAACTGTTGTCTGGGGACAAGACCACCTTTAGGGGCAGGGGACCCGACGATGCCGACATTCACATGTCGCTCACTATCAGCCTATTTCTTGGTCTCCCCGGCTTGAAAGGGAACCTTCTTAATGAAGGGTGACATGAGATACTGCTCATACTCAAGGGCCAACTGGAAAGCACTCTCTACTGACTCAATGAGATGGGGCATCAACTCCCTACGAAGCTCAGACCTAAGACCGATATGGAATCGAGACAAGGTTATGCGGGGGTCCTCCTGAACCTCACATCTAACCATCAACTCATCGAGCTGGCGCATGTACTCGGCTACTGAGAGGAAGCCCTGACGAAGGGTAAGGAGTTGGTTCATCAGCCTATCCCTATATGACATCGGGAGGTACTTCTCCTTCAATTTCTCTTTCATCTCAACCCATAGGGTAATGGGTGGATGTCTGAGACGCGTCATCTGCTGCTCAACACTCAGCCAATGGAGCTTGGCTGAACCAAAATTTCGTGTGAGCAAACCTGATCCGTTGCGCATCTGACATATCATACCAGTCAAAGAATTGGTCCATGTCAATCAGCCAATCGAGAAATGACTTCTGGTCTATCCTCCCATCAAAACTAGGTGCATCCACCTTGACCATCGTGGAGATATCATGCTGGTCACCACGAGTACTGACGCGGCGGCGACGGGGAAGTGGATCGACGGCAACTCCAGGGACGCGAACGGGACTGGATAGGATGCTGCCTCGCGCAACTCGGCCTCACGCCGGACGGTCTCTCACCGGGCGTCACTCGAATCTCACAAAGTGAGAAGGAGGGAAGGGGAAACACAAGGGGCAATGCACCTACGTGGGTTTCAAACTCTCATTCATTCATCATATGGAACATTACACACCCTAGCCTCCTTATATAGTAAGAGGCCATAGCATTTAAACCTTTACACTTTACTTATCCCCATGAAGGAAAGTATATCCACCTAGGCTTTGACCGACCCCACATGGGCCCAAAGCATAGGTGGACCAATGAGGGGGAGGTGACATGGCTCTTGGGACCCCCCAATGGACTTTTACAAATAAACCCAAAGACTTCTAAAGAATGACCCTTTGGCTACTAAAGTCCTATAATTACACACCTATTTATGCAAGGACATAAATAAAAATAAAAGTACATAAACGTAAAAATAAAATGTGGATGCATAGACTCGATTCCCATCACTCAGGCTGCGCGTGGGGGCCCTACGGTAACCATTATAAAAATCATCTCTCTCAGGTAAGTCACTCCACCACTCCCGGGCGGGTCAGCACACGCATGTCGTAAGAAGGGTACGACTAGTGGGGGCTCACCAAACGTGGACACTGAAAATCACGTACGCACCTATCTCGAGTAATGTGGAGAAATAAGTGGCTCGCGGCCACCAGACTCTGGACAGCCCACTAGACGTAATAAACTCAACAGTTCTTGAGTCACGAAACTCAGGTCAAGACTGCTGCACGTAACGGCACAACGCCGTCGATCTGGCCTAATCCCTAGGTCTGAAATCTTGATGGCACAGTTCTCGAGGTAGCTCACAAGCTGTCTACTTAATCCCTCAGCCAAGGGATACACAGAAAACCTCCAGCTCCAGGCTAGTTGACTGAACTCGTAGTTCAGGGCCACACACATGGCCCACATGGAAACACTTCTCGGAGAGACCCACGACATGCGGGGAGGGCTCACTGCACTCGTACCGACTCACGGCGACTCGGTCTAATGCAACCATGAAAACTCAAAACACTCGCGGGGTCACCCGGACCCCTGAGACCTATGACATGCTAATTGAGATAACTTGATACTTCCAGACACCCAAAACACGGTCACGATGCTCACAGGGTGTCTAGGACTCACACGGGCCATGGGAAGCACGCCCGGTGGCTCTTCCCCGCTCAGGCCCATAAAATAGGTCGCCCTCATTAACGCGCACACCAGTCAGGGCACATTAATGAACACGGCACAAGACTCGAGTGCGTTCTCCATAAACGCGGCGAGAACAACTACCGTGATCCATGGTTAACGTGCCTGATACCCCAGGCGTGACACGGTGTTGACCGTTAACCCGCCTGGTCTCCTGAGCGCGTTAACCCTTAGATGCGGTGAATACATCGGGCGCATTACTCGGTGAACGCGACTAACATGGCGAGCGTGACCTGGTCGCGCCTGGTCAACGGGGCGTGACCTAGACCACCCTACTATTCATCTTCCTCGATGAACGCGACGCCTCGATATGGTGCCTTCTGAAGAATGCGACCACTGTGACGGTCGTGTTCTTAGTGCGCACCTGAAAGTGTTAAAAGCTGTGGAAAAATACATTTTCTTGCCTCAATCACCCCCAGATGACAGGAAAAATAAGGGAAAATCCTTCCCCAACCTCTCTAGCATCGAGAGGACCCCTTTGAACCCTAAAAACACGATCAAAACACAAGATTCGGCTCACACCCCAAAAATATGTATTTTCCCTAAATGTGAAAATAAACTCGCTCGGTTCACCACGGCCTACAAAAGTCGTGAAAAAGGAAGTACAGAGGTTAAGGATTTATCCCCTTACCTCCACCAAAGATTCCGTGCGCCAAGGATGTCATCCATCGCGAAACGCCGCTAGAAACCCCACCGGTGTCCCACGCTCGCGAACCGGCTCTCCATGCGCCACCGCCTTGTCCCTCATCCCGTCCCTGTCGTCCCTTGCCCCACGAGCCTCGCCGCCTCACCCTTGTCCACCTCTATTGGCTATCGGAGAAGAGAGGGAGAGAAAGGGAGAGCATGAGAAGAGAGAGTGAGGAAGAGAGAATGAGAGAAAGAGAGAGGGTTGGGGATTTATTGTCCACTCTCTCTCTCTCTTCTCTCTCTCTCTCTCTAGGGGGCGGCCCCTTTCTCTCTCCTCCTCTTGCCACCTCATCCTCCACATCATCCCACCCCCTCACCTTCCCTAGAAGTCATCAATTCCCCATTACTTCTCTCCCTTTCCCCAAGTGCCCCTTCCCCTCCCCTTTAATGCTCTCCCACTCTCCTAGGTAGAAACCCACTCCCCCAAGCACCTTTACTCTTCCCCATACCCCCTTCCTCTCCCCAAGGAGGGAGCATTCAACCCACCCTCACCCCATCCAAGGGAGGCCACGGCCCCCTCTCTCCTCCCTCCACCTCTTGGCTGCCATCCTCCCCATCTCCACTCCCCATTCTCATTCCTCCTCCCACCACCCCACTCTCCAACCTAGCATCTAGCCCCTCATCCCTTAGCACTCCCACCTGCACCAGATCCTCTCCCCATCATCTCCGCCCCATTTCACCCTCCATCCACCACCATCCCACCTCTCCAGCCACCCCGCTACAGATCCAAGGAGCCCCCACCATCAATCACCACCATCTTCCCCCTCTTTCCCTTTGCTTGCTACGCCCTGCTGCTACCCAGCAGAGCCCCTGCATCCACGGCGTTGTCCACAACTGAAGAACGGAGCTCCAGAGGGGCTATCCTACATCGCCGGAAAGCTCGTCCTGTCAGCTTCGTCCTCGAGGTGGTTACGTCATCATCTGGCTTCACAACTGTCCGGGAGGCTCAATCTCGCCAGACTGCACAACTGGAACCTACAGGGAGACCTGAGCGCCAGTGCAAAGGCTACTGCGACTTCATCCCTGCTCCGCCTGGGGCGCCACTTGGACGGAGCGACCTTCAGCCTCTTCTCCACCCAACCTCTTTTACGGGACCCCATTCGGAGCTCGGGAGTAATTGTTCGATATTTTACCGTCAAGGTGTGCAAGTCAGCCTTCAGAAAAATAGTCCTGACACCCCTCTTTTCCGATCCCCTTATCTCTCTGCCATGACATCGCCTAGAGTCTTTCTTGGTTGAAGATCGTAGGCGACTCAGAGACGGACGATTTGGTTCTATTTCTGCCCAAATCTGTTTCCGGGAGCATCCGTACCAGTGCCACCTTCTTGCTGCTGCCCCTTGGAGGTAGAACCTGACCAGACAGAGGGGCCCTGTTCCGGAACCTGCTGCGACCAGAGGCGAGCTTGCACTGCTGTCCAAAAATTTGAAGAGTTCCCAGATCCTGTTAGGAGCATTTTGGCACTGGTCTCGCCGTCATCCGAGCTCTCCATCGCCCGTGGCGCTGTCGACAATGACTGGTGGTCGGTGTGTTCTGCAACTAGCAGGTTCTGCAAAGCATCGCCTCGGCCATCTCTTTGCTTTCTTTCCCCTCCCGCCTGGCTTGCTTATCGCCCCTCCCTATGTGGAGGTAGTGTTTGCTGTAAGTTTTAAGTTCCCCTCCCCTAGTCCAACCCCCCTGTGTGGGGAGTAGTTGTTGTAATACCCTTCTCGGAAGCGCCAACAACGCAGTGTGCGGGGAACCACACTTCCCCGCTCGCCCCCGTCTTTGATCAGAGTTGGTTTCTTCAAACTAACTAGGTAAGCTCTACTCTTTCTCTCTAATTCCTTACCTGGTTCATTTCATATCCGTGAACGCTGCTCCGTTGAGCATGAGAGAGAGCGCCCGACCCCAGAGTACTCCACTCCCTAGTGGTCACTGTGAGTGTGCATGCGAGAGACCTTGTGCCCCAATCGGCACCGGCCAGCCCCGTGAAGCATGGGCTACGAACCTTGGGATGGCTACCTTGGCTTTGCTGGCCTCCTACCAGCAAGGGTCCTGGTCCAATACCTCTACTCAACATCACAAGGTCACCCGGGGTCGTGTGTGTGTGACGGCGGTTTCGGCTCCTTCCGAGAAACAACCTAATGACACATAACTTAGGTGAATGACAACCTAACCTAGGTACTGGACTTAAATAAAAAGAAAATTACATAATTATGACTCAAGAAAAATATGAAAATTACATGACTCAACTCAGAAAAATGTGACGGACGCAACAGAGCCATGCTGGCGAGCAATTAGAGCTGTGGAAAAATGTGAAGGGCGAGAGATGCCCCCATCATACCCCCAGGGTGCGAAGAACTCAACTCCGTCGAGTATGGGTCTGCTAGGGAAGTGGTCCTCCAGTGCAGCTCCGGGCGAGCCACGACCTCCAAACTAAATCTTGCATCCTTAGCCGGGGGATGGCTCTTCAGCCTCTCAAGGTGGCTCGGGCACACCCTCTTGCTGGCGATGGCACCCTGCTTGCCTAGTATTACCTCCGTGTGCATACGTCATACTCTCAGGTTGATATTTGGAGGCTCTCCGAGGGTGTCACTCGCAAAGGTGGGGGTAGGCTTAAGGTGCTCACTGGATTCCACCGCGGTGCCCTTAGTGGGTGCTAGAACCGCCACGCGGGAAGTCGGATGAATCCCAAAACCCATCGAAAAGTCCAACCCGTAAACCAGGTTGCCAAAGCCACTCGGAACATGGCAAGGTCCAAGTCCTCGTGCCCTTAATATGGAGGTGACCCTAAGGTAGAGCCACTCCAATGTCTCCATCACCAAGTTGCCTACATGGAATTCCAAGTGGCACTTGCGAGCTTTTGCCCATTTATCATGAACCTCACCGCTCATTGCTAGATGCTTGCGTGAATGCGTATGCCATGCACTATGATGCGATGTGGGTGTGAAGAGTATGGTGTGCAAAGGTGGACCAGGACAACCATATGTAGACCAATCATGCTTTGACGTCAAGAAGATTTTGATGGAATTGGGAGGACCGGGGCACCCGTAGATAAATCTAGTGTACATGGATGTAGCAATTGCTGGGGGTCCCGGACATCCGTGAATGCCCCTAACATTTGTATGACCAATGATTAATGGGGGAGGGCCGTTACACCCGAATATGGACCAATCATACATCCTACTTGACATATGGGTGACATGAACGAGTGGACCCGATGTACTAATCATGCCAAGCGGTGTGATGTGCCAAGACATATGAATCCCTTTCCCAAAGATGACTTTCTTGTGTGGGGTGGTGGGGTGGTCTTTGAGCTTCCACTCAAAAGGGTCGAAGGGGTCTAGGAAGGTGGATAGCACGGAGTGGGACACTACCTCATTACCTAGGGCTATGTGGCCAAGGTCATGGTTACCCATGTGTCGCCCGGGACTTGGAAGAGGTGGGCTTGGTCTAACATAGTGGGTGAAGGTGGGAAGGAGTGGGTGGTAAGTGGTACGGGTGGGCCACATGGGTTCCCGGGATCCCATTGGAAGGGGTCAAAGGGATCATGAAAAGGATTACCAATGGAGAGGAGCTCTATGTCCTCAAGGTCCTCAAAAGGGGGTGAGTCATCCTCCTCTAATGAATCAATTGGGCCAAAGTTTTTGGTGGGTGGGTCGGCCATGAGGGGTTGGCTTGGCTTTCTACCCGATATAAGAAGCTCCAAATTGAGGAGAAGGTCGGGCTCATCAGGTGTGGGCAGGAATAGAAGGAGGTCGCTAGTGTAGCAACCAATGGTGCAAACCGAGGTGATAGACCCGACACATAGGTGTAGGAGGTCAAGGCTCCTAGGTTGGTTGGCCATGGTGGTCAACATATCGGTCAACTCCATTTGCCAAGCTAAGCCCATGAGAAGTTCCCCTAAGGTTTCCACTTGGTAGGATGATTGGATGGTGGTGTGATAGGTGGAGAAAGGTACTATGGGGAGATTTAGCTCCATGGGAGGGTAGACATAGGACGTGATGGGGTGAATTGGTCTCTCCTTTAGCCAAGAGAGGTGGGAAGGTGGCTTTCCTCCTCCTTGGTCAAGGAAGGGAGGAAGGGTTCCTATCTATGACCAAGTAAAAGAGGGGAAAGGAAGCTTCCTCCTCCTTGAATCAAGGAGGAGGTCAGGGAAGGGGGCTGCCCCTTTGAATCAAGGAGGAGGGGGAAAGGGGGCACCCTTCTCTCATTGACCCAAGGGGGGGGGAGGTGGAAAAGTGAAAGGGACATCCCTCCCACTTTGACCCAACTCAAGCCAATTTAACCTAGCCATTTAACCTCTATCCAATATTGACTAAGCCCGAGCCCAATAACCCATATCCAAAATAACTAACTAATTGTCCACACAAGGACTGCATTGGGCCCAACATGGCCTAAAAATGTGAAACAAAGATGATAGCTTGGTCGATGCATCCATGTCCTCGAGCTCTGGTGTGTCCTCGTCCACCGGCGTGTACTGCGACGTGTGTCCACACCAACAGTGGCTAAACATTCTAATGGCAATTTATGCACCCATCCCTATTTTTTCACCCGTACGATAGAGTCTTGCGATTGGCTGGGTTTATGTACACATAGGGGTTTATTCAATTTATGCACCCATTCCTATTTGTTAATATATATGGTGGAGGGAGCTGGGTGGGTTTCATGTGGTATGGCGGCCAAACTTTGTACATATATGCACAGACAGCGGCTAGGGTGGTTTAGGGTGGCTTGGCGGCATTTATACTCATATGCACATGAACAAGATAAGTAAGCTAGCAGTTGGGTACATGAGGGATGAGACGGCGGCCATGCATGGGAGGTGGTGGTCTGGCACGGTAATTGGGAAGTGAAGGGGGATAGTATGATATGGCAGCCTTGTGCGGGGAAAAATTATGCGACGGCTAGGTTGGAGGGAGGGATCCAGTGGCCAAGTGGAAGGTGGTGATCCGACGCTCTAGTAACAGTAGTTTGGCCACCGGATTAAGGACCTGCAGGTGAAGAATGGCCATGTAAGGGAAATTTAGATGAATTTATAGCATGGGAAGAAGCTCAATCACTCATGGAGATGCAGCATGAAGCGAGGGACTTTATTAGTCTGGAAAATGGGTTAAGTCTGATTAAGGCTGAGTGGAAATCGGTGTGACGGTGGCCAAACAGGATTCATTCCAGAAGAAAATATAGAAGGGGTGCATCTGGTTTTCATTGGCCAAAGGGGAGCCAATGGCCTTGCAGGGATGTCACATGCCTCCGATTTCTAATTTGAAGAAACAAACGATCTTGAGGGCTCAATTTAGGGAACACAAAATGAAATTTGAGCGAGGTTACCGGGTATTGCAGGATCACGAAGAAGATATGGGGAACAAAGCAAATATATACCCCTTACTAAGGGCATCCAGAGATCACATTTGGGTGCTGATGAATCACCGACGGCCAACGAGAATTAGCTCTAGACAGTTTCCTCCTTAGAGAGGTAGACTCCATGTCTTACTAGTATTAGACCTCTTTTGGATTCTTCCATGCCAAACCTTTTGACAATGGCATCTATGTACATCGATTGGGACAAGCCTAGCATTCTGTTTGATCTATCTCTATCGATCCAGATCCCCAACACATAGGATGCTTCTCCCAAATCTTTCATAGAGAAATGTTTTGACAGCCAGGCTTTGACTGACGATAACATACCTACATCATTCCCAATGAATAGTATGTCATCCACATACAGTACCAAAAAGATGATTGCACTCCCATTGGTTTTCTTGTATACACATGGCTCATCTTCGTTCTTAACGAAGTCATAAGACTTGATTGCCTCATCAAACCTTATGTTCCAACTGCGGGATGCTTGTTTAAGTCCATATATGGACCTCTGAAGCCTGCACACTCTATCTGGATACTCTTTGGATATGAATCCCTCAGGCTGTGTCATGGCACGAGAGTGAGAGCCGACTACCCTCGCTCTTTGCCGGTTCCTCAACCGCGCACGGTCCGACCGCTTCCCTCGCTTGGGACGCACCCGAGCTTGCCTAGAGTCCCAGTCGGTCTCGAGTCTCGCGGGTCCGTCCCGCATCAAAAATGATCTAAGCATGGCCTAAGCAAGCATCTAATCGTTGACAGATTTAGAACAATCAAACCACATAGACACAAGAGGTTTTAGGTGGTTCGGTCCTCCAGACCTACGTCCACCCCACACTCAGAGCAGAGTGTGGCTTACTGCTGAGCAGCACAGCTTGCATCCGCTGGGCCTCACAGCTTGCCTACAAACTGCTGAGCCTCACAGCTTGCTGACCAGAGGATACCACACCTCTGCCTGATGGGGATTACAGCTTAAATCATCCAGAGGAATCCTCCTCTGCAACAGTTGGGGATTACAGCTTAACCCGTACAGAGGAATCCTCCTCTGTCCGTTGACTAACAGCTTGAAGAAATGGATAAAAGAAAACAAAGAGCGGTGAAATAGCAATAGAAAGCTGTAAACAATGTAAACCCAGAATATAGCTCAATCAGAGCAGATTGACCTAGATTTGATCAACGGTCCAATCAAAGAAGTCTTCACTCGTCTTCTTCTCCTTCTGCTCTCTCTCTTTCTTTCTTCTACAGATGAACACAAGAACAGGGCCGCCGTGGCTTCTTCTCAGATCTACTTTCTCTCTCTTCTTTTGTGCTTCATCTCGTCTCTTCTGTGCACACACACACACACACACACACACTCTCTCTCTCTGTCTACTTCTCTTTCTTCTTCTGATCACTATCTCTTCTACATTGTGTATTCTTGGCCTAGAAGAAAGTCCCCATTTATATCAAGCCTCACTCTCTCTCCTCTTCTTCTTCATGAACTCCTTCACGCATTGGACGTGATTACTCATGCCACTGTGGGTCCCAGAATATCCCTGGCATACCAATCATTGCACACGTCCCCAGAGTCTTCCAGAAGGGGTACAAGTAACAGAAAATCCCTTTTTTCTTTTATGATTTGCTATTGGACGAACAGGAAGTGGAGTCCACGTGACTTGAAGATTTTAATGAAGGCAGCATTAACGCAGAGCCTCTACTGCATTAATGCATGGCTGATGTCCACCGACCTTCAACATAGTAAGGTCAACCTGTGTCTTGATCTTCAACGAAGACTGAAGGCTGCATCCACTCAGCCAGTAAAGGCGTTGATGCACTTGATAGTCTTGAACACTTTGAAGCACTGCGTCCACGCTGTCTCTATACTACGTTGACGCAGTGGATGTTAAATCCCTGAGCAGCATCGACCTTAGTCCATGAGCGTCGACCTTTGTGTTGGGGGCTTCAAGGCTTCTTCACTGCTACGTCTACGCCGCCTGCAGCTGCGTTGACGCTGTGGTATAGCAGGAGCCTCAGCAGCACTAGCAGCATCGACCTTTGTAAATGAAGGTCAACCTTTGTAGTTGAACTCAACAAAGACTACGTCCACACTGCCTACCGGTGCGTTGACGCCTTGCATGCTAAATACCCAAGTTTCTTCACTACAGCGTCTACGTACCCTGCAACTGCGTTTACGCAGGACTTGAGCTTCAAGTGAGTATGACTAGAATGTGTAGAAAGCTGAAGGCTGCATCCACGCTGTCGCTCAGCAGCGTTAACGCAGTAGAAGGACTTTGTTCATTTGAAATGCTATGTCTTCAACTGCATTTCTTGTACAACTGCGTCCACTCCATCTGGTAGCAGTGTTGACGCCTTGGTGGCTTGAATGCTTAGAAGCTTGAAGGTTTCTCTCTGCCTTAGAGGCTTTGAAGACTAGAAGGGTACTGTACAGCTTGAACCTGCAGCGTGGACCCTTGAAGTAGTCTTCAAGCTAAGTCGGTGGACGATCCTCCTCCCGCGAAACCGGCGGAAGCGAAGATGTCGGAGAGCAAGGGCGTGGGGCCGGTGAAATCCGTGACGCTCGGGCCGCTCGTCGCCAGACGCGCCAGGAATCTGACCGATTGGGCGGTCACGCGCCGCGCCGGCATCGGTACCGCCGGCGCCAGCACTCAACCGCAGAATCGCGTTGTGATCGTCGTACTCACCATCAAACAGCAGTTCTTGACGGCGCGCCGCATACTCTTTCTCGAGTGCGCCAATCTGAGCCTCAAATTCGCCGAGCAAACTATCGTCGCCCAGATCCATCAATTCGACCAAATCGCCGGTTTGTGTTTGCAGTGTGAGCCACGGTTCGACCATGCCCTTCAGCGCGGCCAGCTGTTTGTTCTTCTCCTGGGCAGCGGTCGGATTATTCCAAATTTCCGGTTGGTTCACCTCGGCTTCGAGTTCGGTAATAGCTTGTTGCTTTTCGGCTAGATGCAATCGCTCAAAAGCCGCTTCGATTTGAGTGGAGAGTTCGTGCAGGCGTTTTAACAGAGGTTGCATTGTCTCTATTGTAACAGATGAGCAAACGCTTGGCTCGGGTACTCAAACAAATAGTCAAACTCCGCCGCTGGCACCTCAAACGGCAGCGCGCCATAGCCCTTGGCCTGTGCCAACCCGTAGGCGTAGCGCAGCTCATCGGTTTGGCCGACGCATTCAAACGGTTTCATGATGCCATCGATCCCGAGCAGTCCCTTGAAGGTTTGTTCCAGCGACGGCTTGGCGAATAGATCTTGGCCGGCAAACAGCGCCTGCAGTTCGTCGGCTGGCACAAACGGCGCAAATAACAGATAGGAATTGGCGCATTTGGGACAGTCACCGCACCAATGCAGCTCCGAATTATCTGCCGCTTGGCGGTAGTTAGCACGGTTGCACGAGCTAAAGTGCGCGCCAAACTTTTGCCAGGCCTTTTCGCGAAACAGCTCCGCTACGCGCAGTTCGCTGTACTGCCTCAGCGGCGAACCGACCTCGAGATCAGACGACACATACTGGTGGACATAATTGGCAAACAGTTGCTCAGCTTCCCAGGTTTTGGACCACTGGTGCGTCACGCTCAGATCTCCAATTGTGGCGTGGGGCTCCTCGCCTTCGTGGGCGATCGAAACCAGCACCTCGTTTTTGCCCAGGAGGATTGCTTGGATGAGCGCCAGGCTTTGCACGATGTAGGTAATCGGCACGTGGCCGTTGCGGGCGCCGTGGGCAGCAACTTCCTGCAGCGTTGCCAGATCAATCGCGCGCCGCGCCGCCACCAGCGGAGTACCAAGCTCGTCGAGAATATGCGGATGATAGTCGGAGCTGGTCAGATACCACGGCGTAAAAGGCTTACCTTGTTCAGCCAGTAGCGTCGCTGTCAGCAGCGAATCCTTGCCACCGCTCTGGAGTGCCAATACGCCGCGCGGCGCATAAGTCGGCGGTGTTTCTTCGATTGCCTCGCTGGCCTCAAACTGGGCTAAATCACCTCTCGTTAGATGGTTTTCGAAGGCAAATTGGCTCAACCCTTCTTGGTAAACATGGTTCAAAAAATTGGCCTGTTCGGCGGTCAGCGCCCAAGGCAGTTGCACTTTTGTGGCCGGGAATGCTTTGTAATAGGATGTGCCGACCAGCAAAAAGGCCAGCCGCAGCGCCCGATCGAGCACCTCGGAATCGTACGGATCGCTGGGCGCATCAAAGGTAATTTTCTCGCTGAATTCCTCGAGTTTTTCACCCTCGCGGACAAAATGGTAAAAGAAGCGCGCCGTGCCGCTACTGGGCTCAAATTCGTAATGATCAAAGACGAATGCATCGCCCCGGCGAGCCAGCGCCTGAACCTCTTGGCGGAACTGATTACCACGGTCGTAGAAGTCACGAAACAGATCGCGAGACGCGCGCAAGTAACTGATTTTGATGGTGGGCGGTGCAGGGATCGAACCTGCGACCCTTGCCGTGTGAAGGCTGGCGCACGTCACGCGAGGCCGTGTTTTCCCGCGTATTCCGCCGAGTTGACCGGCTAGGAATTGCACTGGCGGGCTGGAAATTGCACCGGAATTGCACCGGCGCCCGCCGTCGCGACTTACAGGCTTCCCTTTCGGGCGCGGTTGCGCTGACGGCGGGCAGGGGTAGGATGGCGTAGCGGAGGGTTGCGCGAAGTGGGGGAATGGCGCGCTGGCGTGTAGGAAAACGGAGGGATTGTGCCCGATCAAGTTTTCATCAAGATAGAGTTCCCGAGCGAGGCCGCCACTATTCGGCCCGCGACTAATCAATCGTCCGACGATCGTGCTTTCCGGCAGTGGGGCAGTGAAATCGCTGCTGCGATCCATCCTAGTGTGTCGGTCAGCATGGAGTGGGATAGCCTTGACGACTTGATCCATGGATTGGCACCGGTCTGCGACTGCCCGTGCCACACCGACGATCCGGGCGCTATCGCGCTACACATGATGCCGTGCTGCTAGATGAAATTAGCCTACGTCGCCTCCTGAAACTGCACCTGCCACGACCACTTCGGCCACTGGTCCAGGTTGAGCGATCCGGCGTCGGTCATGCGGGCAAGCGCCCAGTTCGGCTGCATGAAGTCTTGATCGTAGCGGATGCCGGACTGTACCGATCCAGCGCCCTGCCCTGCGCTTGGCGTATCGCAAACGGCGATGACGGGCGACGTAGCCAGCCGCTCGCGCAGCGTCTGGATGTCAATGGTGCTCCCCGCTGAGTCGCCGGCTGGGATGTCGGACGCGGAACCGCCCTTTGCCTGAGTCGTCGTGAACCGGCCAAGCGTGGCCTGCATCGTCCGCCAAGGTTTCCGCATCAGGCGCCAGAGCTGTCCGCCGTCTGAGCGTGTGTATCCGGTCGGATCTTGGATGCCGGCGTTCGGGTTGGCCTGCGCCAGCGTGCACAGGCTAACCACGCGACCAACGTAGATTTCGCCGATGCTGAACTCCGATGCGGCAACGATCGTCGCAGCGCCGTTAACATCATTGAAGATGCGGAACACCAGGGTGTTGCCGTTGTCTGCCGGCAGCCACCACGCCGACCGCTCGCCGCGAGCGCCGGCCACAAGGCGCTGAGCGATCGATCCCGGCACGATGGCGAGTCGCGTGCCTTCTGGCAGACTGCAATTGCACACGCCAAGCACGCCCTGCCGCGCCGTTGCAGAAAGCGGATCGGATATGGTTACTGTGATCTCCACGTAGCTGTTCGTGTTCTGCGTGCCGTCGGTCCATCGGATCGCTGTCACGGTTCCGGTTCGGCCGTCGGCCATGTCTGACGATGGCGTCAGAAAATCCGCGCCAGACCCGCTCTGCCCGGTGATGGCGAAGGTGAGCGTGTAATCTCCGTATGAGATGATCATTCAATACCAACCTGTAATCTTGATGCGCTGGGCGTAGGGGAACAGTTCGATCCCCGCGACAAAGAGGCGCGTGTCGTCGAATCGCGGAGTGTCGCCGTTGCCGGGATACGTGAGGGAAACAACGTCGCCGATCTTGAGGTCGCGAACGGCGGTCTTGACCGTCGCGCCGACGCTTGCCTGGTCATCCCATAGTGCGGTGAACGTGACGAATCGACGCTTGCCGTTGTGGACGAAGCCGTCAGAATGGATGCGCGGCGCATAGAGCGCCACCACGCGGTCAATCTCGGCCTGAGCGTCCGCCGGATCGTCAAGCAGGGAATCGAATACCGGAGCGCCGCGCGCGTGGTCGTAGTGCCCTGCAGGCGTAATGGATGCGGTCTGTTGGTACTGAGACGCGCGCTTGTACCGCTCTCGCACATCCTGCGGAACCGTCAGCTTGTCCGTGACAAAATCGCTATCGCCGAACACTGCCCAGTTCCGTCGAGCGCCGATAAGCGTGGTCAATTCCTTCGCGGAATCGACAGACACGCGAATGCCGTGTTGCACGTTGGTCTGGTCGAAGTCTGCGACGACCGCGCCATCTCTAGGGTCGATCAAGCGCGGGAATCGCACGACGCCATCCGCATCGGTTGACATCGCCGCGCAGAACGAATCCAGCGGCGCTATGAGGGCGTCGAGGATGTTCGGTTGCGTTTCGTAGTGGACGCCGAACAGGTATCCGGTTGCGTCGTCGATGGCTTCAAGATCGGACGCGCTCCAAATCGTCGATTCCTCGCCGGCCCGATTCTTGACGATCTCCGTCACGTAGTCCGAGAGCGGAATGCCAGTGATTGGGTACTCGGTGAACTCTCCCAGCAATTCGACTTCGAGACCTGAGAATCCGATGGATACGGAAGGGAAACTAGGATCTCCGATTGCAATTGCATAGATGTATCGGTCGGCACCCGGCGGCACGGTATAAGTGAAGGTGAATGGCTGCACGCCGAACGAAGGAGCCGTGAGCGGAACGGCCCCAGAGATGGTTCCTGGTGTTGCTGGCCCTGCCGCAAGATCGCTTCGTAGCATGAAGCCTGTTGGGAATGGCGCCGTCGATCCGCTCCAACGCTCCAGCTTGAACTTGATCCGATATGTGCGGCCAGCCTCTAGAACATCGGTGTCGAATCGCATATAGCGGCCGACGTTTCCGAACGTGTCATAGCGGCGGTTTGACTGAATGGCCGCTACGTAGTTCTGCGAGAATCCGTTCGAGGTGCTCATGCGCGTAACGACGGCGGATGGCCCGTAACTCCATCCTGTCGGCGGGTCGAGCGCGACGGGCCAATCGTCAAGGATTCCTTGACCGTTCAGCACGTCCACGGCGCCGGGTATAACAACCTGCGCGCCTTCGCTGCTGATATCGCAGGTGAGCTTTCCTTCCGGCAGCGTGTCGAGCTGCGCGCCCGATGCGTTCAGCGCCGGCGTGTATTGCGGAGGATCGGCGTTAGGATCAAGCGGCGCGCCCTTGTCGCGCATGGCCGCAATGTTCGTGATCGGCGCGTCTGCCAACTGATAGATTCTGTTGGATTCGTCGATCATCAACGGCTCGACGTTCCGGCATGCCCCTAGCGTGATTGGGATCATGCGGTTGGCTGCGTTGCTATCTACGAACGGCGGGTTGTAGCGGCACGGGAGCGGACGGTCGAGACGCGCAAGCGTGTCTTTGAGGGACAGCGTAATCGTGTCCTCGTTGTCGCTGCTTACGTTGTCCAGCACGGCGGTTGCGATGGGATCGAGGTCGTTGATCGTCGTTGCGCCACCGAGTGGTCCAGCGTCTGGAAGATGGAACACGGCCGTTGCATCGCGCAAGTCCGCAGACAGAAGCTCGTCGAACGCGCCATCGTAGTTGTCGATTTGCAGGCTGCCGAATGCCGCCATTCGGGACCCGCCACCCCACGGCCAGAACGATGCGTCTCGACTGATTGAAAACGATTCGGCATTGCGAATGCGAGGCCTGTACACCTTGCTTGCTGGCGTGTCGGTGGACTGTGTTACGTATCCCTCATCCACGATTGACAGATACACCGTAGCAACACCATCCGTGTTGGTGATGTACCAGCCGTCGGCTCGAATCGTTCCGAAGGCCATTAGCTCACCACCGCCACGGGATAGTCGAATCCGCGCTGTCCGAAGTTAACGAATGCGCGCACGTTGCCCGCCTCAAGACCGCTAACGGTGATAGCCGGAAGCCAGAACTTGCCGGTCGGCAATGCGAGTTCGTACAAGAATGATCCTTCGACGTAGAAGGCCAGAGACGGCGACACGGGATCGGCACGAAGCAGAACGCCAATGCACGTTCGCTCCGCCTGCTCGTTAAGCGTCTCGACCGCAGACCCTGCGTTGAGGATTTCGCCCGTTCCGACCATGAAGCCGTAACTGTCGGAATCCTCGCCCACGTATGCATCCAGCGGGGAATCGGACGTTGCGATGCCTACGCTGCACATATCTGTGAGGTCGCCGGGCTGCGTATCGGTATAGAAGTAGCACTCAAAGAACGAGTCCCCCGCGCCCTTCGCGACCGTTCCCATCACCTTGCGATGGTTGTCGGTGTCGTCTGCATTCGTCAGGACGACAAGGTTCCCCATGTCCAATAGCAGCCCGTCCCCGAGCCGATTGGCGTCGAGGGTTGCGTAGGTGCGGGAGGTCATCCGACGCTTACAACGCCGATGGGTTCGATCTGCTGCGCGGCGGTGTCATAGCCGTTGTCGGCTACCAGATGTCTAGGCACTGCTAGAATCTTAGAAAGCACATCCATTGGCGCGACAATTTCTTCGGTTTCGGGTACGGGGGTTAGGGCCATATTATTATTCCCAGAGCATGCAGAGGCCACGCCGTCCCGGTGCGATATCGCCAAGGACGCTGGCCGCTACAACATTTGTGGGGGCCAAATCCGATCCTAGCTGCACGTACGTGTGCACCGTTGCGCCGTTGAGGGTGGCAGTGTCGTGTTTGCCAGGCCTTGCAGGCCGTAATCCTGCGCCTCGGCCAGTTTCTGTAAAATTTCATTCCCGTTGATCTGCTGTTCCAGCTGGGAGAATGTCGCCAGTTCCTTGGTGAATTCCGACCCGTCCATGGGGTTCAACGGGTCCTGGTTTTTCAACTGGGTCACCAAAAGGCGCAGATAGGTATCAAACCCGATCTGGTCGGAAACCTTCGATTTTCCGGTGATGATGTCCGCGGCTCCCGCGCCGCCTGCACCCGTTACGCTATCAACCATGATGGTCTCTCCTCGTTAAATTTCTACATCAACCAAACTGTCGGGGCGCACCCAGCGGGCGGCCGTCGCCGTCTCCACGGTTGCAGCTTCCGTGCCATCACCGGCTGCACCGCCATGGCCGCCGTTATGGCCGTGGGCCTGCCGGGCTTCCTGTCCCTGCTGGCCCTGCCCGAATTGCTGGTGCTGCTGGTTACTCAAAGCCACATTCAGCCCATCCTGGCCCAGCTTCAAACCCGCATCGGCAAACGCCTGCTTCAAACCTGTCAAATCCCGGCTCAGTTCATGCACCACCGCCACGTCATTCGCCGCCAGGGTCCCGGTCACTTCACCATGTTTGATAACCAGCTCGATCCTTACTTCACCCAACTCAGGCGGGTTTAAGATCATGCGCACCGTGCCGCCGCCGCCATCTACCAGCGCCTTGATCTGCACCACGGCCTGCTCACTCACCCGCGCCTTGGCGGCAGCGGCTACCTGGTCGGCAAACGGCCAAGCGGAATGCACGGGCACGCCCGCGCCTTCCCTCGCCGCATGGCGCACCACCACCGGTTCACCGGTGGTTACCGTGCTCAGGTGCTGTTCCAGCGCCTTCCCGGCAGCCGGGGTCGCCTCTACCGTCAGGGCACCGTCACGGCCTTCTTTCATCTTGAACATCGTTTCCCCGTCGATCGGCTCCAGCACCTCTTCCCTGGCCACTTCCGTGCCTATGCGCCTGGGGGCGGCCGTCGCCACCTGCACCGCCAGGTTGGCCTGCGCATTCACATCCACCACCTTTTCCGGCTGGGGCTTTACCTCCACCGCCGGCATGGCCGCCGTCGTCACGGCCTGGGTCACCGCCTGCACATCAGGCGCTGTCTCTTCGGCGGTCAAAAACGCCTCGGCAGGCTTTTCGTCCGCCACCTTGCCCGCCAGCAGGCGGCTCAATACATCGCCACTATCTTTATAAGCACCTTGCGTCTTGGTGCTGGTAAGCAGGCTCACATTCACCATCTGCACGGTCTGCGTTTCGTGGCGCAACGTCACCGTCACCGCTTGCTGAATCGGTAACGGCTGCATCGCCCCCGCCAGCAGCAGCACCGCCAGCCCGGCTGTCTCTTCGCCATCTTTTAAACTCAGTTTTTCTTTCAGGAGCTTCAACATGCTCTCCAGCGCCGCCGCCTTGGCCACCGCTTCTTCCGGGTCCATGCCCTGGACGATCAAGGCCTGCGCCAGTTCCCCCGCGTTCCCCAGCTTGTCAAAATCGATCCCGGCGGTCTGCAGCGTCACCGTCATCTCGGTAATCGTCTGCTGGAGGAAGGCAATATCCACACCCGCCCCTTGCAATTCCAGCTGGAGGCCGTTCCCCAAATCCAGGTTCTGCATCAAGGGCAGCAAACTCTGCATTTCCACCCCTTCGCCCGTGACACCGGCCTGCATGCCGCCCAGGGCTGCCATCAGCGCCGCGGCGTCCATGCCGGCTTCCCCGCCCACCAAAGACCCGAACAACCCCTGCAAACCACCAGGCGCCGCAGCGCCCGCCATCCCCGTGCCACCCACCAGACCGGCAAGCAGGTTCTCCAAGCCACCGGCTCCGGCAACAGGCAAAAAAGTCGTCATGGGCAAGGGCTTCCCTTTATGTTAGGCTTCGTCAGCTGTACCAAACGGATTTTAAAAGACTCTTATCATCTAAATTTTTAATTTGAGAGAGAGAGAGAGAGCGGAGCAAAAACTGTTTTCAAACACCCTATAACATGTACCATTCTTGACATATATACTTTCCTTCACACACATATATATAACTTTCTTAGCACATATTTTTCTTTCTAAATTGAATATTTGTCTGATCATGAAATGAGCCTGAGTTTTTGCCCTGTGTCACGCCACATGAATCTGCCAATGGTCACGTTAATCTACTTCAAATGAACAAATCTCACGTGGGTCGAAGCACAATTGCACGGCAACCTATTGATCTTTGTTTTTCTTTTTTCCCCTATTTCTTTGGATGGAAGGGATGGTTGACAACATGGAATTGTTTGCACTTCTTACTTGACCTCCCTTATACTCCAACACAGTTGACAAATTCTAGTTCTAGGCATATCAGTGAAACGCCAACATTTACTTATCTTCCAATCGCCATCACATTAGTCAGCTATAATGAGCGTCAACTCCTTTAAAATGTTTAGATGATGCAAGATCGAGTACAAGCTCCTTGGTTACAGTTGTAGGTTGGACCTCATTAACGGGATGCTTGAAAAGTCTGATTCTTCACTTCCATTATCAATCTGATTACGACAGTACCCACTAGCATTTGGATCGACGATCTATTCGTTTATAGATTGTTTCATTGTTTTCTCTTCCCATCGTCTCTTCGTTGTCTTCCTTCAATTTCTCTTGTAGTACTAAGATAATCTTTTCCTCCTTCACAGAGACCTTCCAACACAATTTCTTAGTCAGATTCTTTCGGGTGACTAACGATCAGTTCCCTTACAGTAAGAAGAATAGCAAGACACCTGGATAAATTATGAGCTTGGAAGGTTCTTATTGTACACACAGAGACACAGGACACCCTCATTATTGACCAGTGAGATGCCAGGAGTTCCGTTAATCCCCCCTTAGAAAGGTCACATAGGGGAACGACAGTCATTGGGTGCCACAGCTGAATTGAGTTACAACTTAACGAAGGATCCAAACACGAGCAATGCAGAATAAAACACAACGTTATGTTAAGAAGAGTATTGTTGGTGCAAATGCTGCGTCTTTTTATATCCTCAATAGAGAATGTAAATTTGCCCTAATAATTTTCTCCTGTGCGGACATTTTGTTTTCTGGCAAAAGTCCACAAGGGTCAGCCTATATAAACAATAATTCTAAATACTGATCAAGACTGTCAAAAAATAAACCCTCAACTTAGTCCACAGGATAAACCGTCCTCCAACTTAACGTAGAACCAAGACTGCTCTGTAGTGCGAGCATACAAAGGTGGAAGAATATCTTCATTGTGATTATGTTTAATAACATAGAAGTTAAATTTTGAAGTTTTCAAACACCAACCACCAACTTTGCAGTGGAGTAAGAGGGTGCGCAACATGGAGTGATGCTCAGCCGGAATCACAAATTTCCATGGAGGCACCGGATTTTCCAGCTTAGATAGGCAACAAACACAACTTCTTTCGCACTTAAATTTATAATCCCAGAGCCCGTGCACGATTCATTAAATCGAACAAATAAAGTAAGATCCGAGAAGCCGAGAAGATGATGCTTATAGAATCCAGAATCGGACTAGCAACGTTCATACCGTTTCGCCGGAGTTCAAAGGTGTGCAACACACGCAAAAAGCCTTGACAAGAGAAAAGAGTGGTCCACCTGGGCCTCAGCGATGGAAACTTCTTGATGATGAAACTGCTGTATCAAAAATTGGTTTCTGAAAAGAAGATGGCGAACTAAAATGTGGAACAAAGAAGGATGCAAAAGGAGCTAGTGAAATGATATGACCCTATGTGCACCGGAGTGCATGCAAAGTCTAACCTAGATCTAACAATCAAATGGCAACGCCCGACCATCCCTGGATGCAAAAATGCGTGGTGATTTGTTCTTGCTTAGGCAGGGCCTTCAGATCGGCGAAGGAAAACTCGCGCGGCTCCTCGACCAGTCCACTGACGCGTAAACGATAGTGAGCAAACTCATCCGCCACCAGCGCCTCAAACTCCGCGGAGTTGGGCATCGTGCCGTTCGGCCAGCGCTCCTCGAACTTCTTCCGCTCTGGCATCGTCCACGCCCGCCAGCCGGTATATTCGGGCCGCCAGTTCATCTTGGCTGTCGGGTCGTACTCCATCCAGTCTTGATCGAGCGCCTCAGCAATCAGCCGGCGGATGGCTGTGAGCAGGTGTTTCGCCTTGTGTGGCGTTTCGCTGTGGTCTGAAAGGATCCCGCGCACATGCCGGCGCCGGAGATGCGACATTGGGATATCGTGCCATCGCATGGCCGCATCGGGCACAACCCGGGACTTCAGGAAGGCGATAGTCAGGCGCTCGTTCTTCAGCTTCGTAGCCTCGTCGAGTTTCTTCCACTCGGGGCTTTTCTGGACGAGACGCCAACCGTCAGCGAACGTCTCTGGGATGATCCGGCCCGGGAGAGGGATAATCACAGCCTTGCGCGGCTCGCGGCCCTCTATGGCGGCCTGATAGGCTTCCTCGAATTCCGGGTGCCCGGGCTGCTGCGGGAGATAGAGGCTCTTCTTCGCCCGCCTGAAGCGATAGCGCTGCGCGCCGTGCCGGTCGGTGATTTCTGTGACGAAGGGGTAGCCGTCCATCTGCATACCTAAGCGGCCCGAGCGCTCCCGCGCAACAGGGCGTCGATCTTGTTACCATCTTCCCCAGGCAGATCGGAGAAGGCCGCGTCAAGCGAGATGCGGTCCCAAATCACCCGGGAATTGGCTCGCTTCGGCTTCGGCATTCGCCCGTCCGCCACCATCTCATCGAAGAGTGTCGAGCTAACGCCCACGTATCGGGCTGCCTCTTCCCGAGACAATCCCCTTGGTGGATATGAGAATGCGTCGGCCCCCGCCCTGCTGCTACTCACGGCTCTCCCCCTTGGAACCTGCTTGGCGAACCGGGATGCCGGCTTCCCTGGCGCGACGAACCATGTCAGCGGTTCCCGCGCCGCCCGGCATGGCGATGACCAGATCGGGGCGGCCAGCGTCAATCATGCGCTGGTTGCGGATTGGGCCGGCTGCCTTTCCGTGCTTGTCCCATTGGGCCGGGAACCGATGGACGCCCTTGCCGAACTCGCTCGCCCATGTCTCCGCGAGCGTGTCGGCTCCGCGTGCAGCACCGTGGATGATGACGCGGATGGACTCTCGGTAGGGCTCCAATGTGGCGGCTAGCAGATTGAAATCGTCAAACTCACGGCCACCGCAAACGAGGACCCGCACAGGCTCACCCATTGTCGCTCTCCCCCTTGGAACTGGAATGGGAGAGGGCGGAACGTGCTGCCATTACGGTAGGCCGGCCCGGCTCATCGAAGGGATCGCCGCCTTGCTCACAGAGACTAAGGAGCCGACGCAGCGCCTCCTCCAGCCTTACCCGCTTGGAGCGCTCTGCTTCGAGGGCGTCGAGAAGGGCGGATATGTTGCCGGGATGGCAGCGGGCGATGTGACGCATGTTCGCCGCGTCTTCCACGAAACTGCGGTCATTCAACACGTCCGGCACGCAGATGCCGTCATTCCCGACGACAACCTTGCTCGGCCCGGTGACGTAGGGGCAATCAATGTCCGGACGCAAAATGTCCGGGTTCTGCTCGGCCTGCCAAGGCCCCGGCGTCACGCCTTCCAGCCCGGCCCGCCATTCCGCCACCAGTGCATCAATGTCAGCCATGCTTGCCTCCCGAGAGAGCGGACAGAATGCTATCCCCGTGGCACCGAAGCGGAGCGCAGTAGCAGAGCAGGTTCTTCGACTCAAGGGGGAGTCTCCAGACTGTCTCCGAGCCAAATGGACGCTGTCGTGGCTCGCGTGGTGCTCCGTGTGTGGTCCTGGCGGCTCCCTGAACCGGGCCGCTCATGTGCTCGGTGTCCGCACCAAAATAACTCTCTTGTGTAAACATCTCAAGATTAAAGGGAGATCAAAGAGTTATATTGACAGATCATGGCACTTGGCCAAGTTGTCTTGAGAAGCAACAGCAAGCCAACAACAAGATCAACAGCAGAAATGGGAGTGAGGAGTGTTGGATGTGCTCAAACATAGAAGCAAAATTTTGGATCTTTAATTTTGATGATGACATACTATTAATCTTGATGAAATGTGATGTACTAAGTCTTATATGTGGTTAACAGGTATGTTGATCCTTTGATGATTAATGGGCCATAGAAAATAGGTCGATGCATAGGTACAGTACATCGACGCAGCAGAGGAAATCTAAGTATCACTTCAAGCTGTCAGGTCAAGGCAGGGTCTCCACTGCATCGACGCGGTCATGACCAATGGCAGATTTCCAGAAAACTGTATCGATGTAGTATAGAGCTACATCTATGCATAAAGTCCAAGCCAGTCTTCAAACTTACCACGTCGAAGCATCAGAACAAAATTGAAGGTCTGCTTCACGAAGCAAAACTCTGCCTCGACGCATTAGAAGTACTGCCTTGACGCATCAAGTCAAAAACTATCTTCTGAGTCTTTTGCTCCAAAGGGTTTTTCTTCACAATGCACTGACACATCGAAGGATTGCCTCGATGTACTCAGTTCTAAATCTGGGATTGAAATGTAACAATGTTGATGCAGTTCAGCAATGCACTGATGCATCAAATACATGCCTCGATGCATTCAGTCTAGAACCAACTTCTGAGAGCCAGGAACGTCGACACATCAAGGAGGTGCCTCGACCTGACCACCTAGCACGTGAGGACTTTAATGAAATCAGGTGCTGTCTACTTCAAATGAAAGGCACGTGATTCCAGGTCACGTGGCAAATTTTCAAGACAAAATAAAGAATATTCTGATGGACACTTGGCCTAATGAAAATTCAGATTTGAAGACTATTCTTATGGACACCTGGACCAATGGTAATTTAGATCCGAAGATTAAGTTAAAAAGTAGAAAATCTCCAATTCCTGGATAATATAAATATGCTCATCCGCCTCTTTCGAAGCAGATAGAGAGAGTAGAAAGGAAGAGAAGCAAGAGAGAAGAAAAAGAGATAGAAACAGAGCGAGCAATCAGAGAACTGCTGGGTAGATCAGTTTGAAGAGAAAGGTGAGTGAGAGTTTGAGAGAAGAAGAAGAAGAAAGAGAGAAAAGCCTAGTTAGAGTTGTATTATAGTGCAACTGAGCGTGCTTGAGGATCCGTTGTGAAGATTGGTCTCGTAGATCAAATCCAGAGCCACATTACTCATCTGGAGCTACATTATTCCCATTTGTTTTCATTTGTTCTTTCTTGTTGTTTTTTGTTCCATGGTTCTCATTTTCTTTTTGTTCATCCGATCCCCTATTCAGGGACCGGGTTCCTTCTGAGTGATCATAAGAAGGGACAACGAATCTCTAGATTTCCTTTGAGGTCTCAGAGGAAGAGAGGATTGTAATCCTCTGGGTTTGTGAGCAGCTGGGTGCTATCTCACAGTTTCCTTCTACATCCGTAGAAGAAGGGAGAGTTGGGTCTCTGATGTGACACCACTTATGAATTGTAGCAACTAGACCGAGGGTCCTTGGACTTACCACGCAAACACAACGCACAAGAGCGGAGAATCTCGAAAGTTGCCGAACGACCGTTGCGCACACGATTCCCAGGGTGACTCAGCGATGCCGAGTGGAGGTAGTGGAACAAGACCCTTGCTGGTAGAGGGCCAGCAGGGCTAGGGTTGCCGAGCATGTTTTAGGATCCTAGCTCCAATCAAAGTAATCACCGCTGTGAGAGAGAGAGCAAGACCCGTCCCGTGACCCAACCCGGACACGAGAGAGTGAGCAGACCACCCTTGACTCGCTACTGGTTTCTCAACCGTGCAAGTTCGGTGCTTCCCTCGTTAAGGGACGAACACGAGCTAGCTAGAGTCCTAGGTGTGCATATCCAATTAGAGTCGATGATGCGGGATGGACACGTGACCTGGGACACTAACTCGCGGGCATCCCTAGCAAGGGAAATGCATGGGACCATGCGCGGTCGAGAAACCGGTAGTGAGTCTCGGGTATCAGCTTACCACGTGTACTCGGATTGAGTCGCAGGATGGGTCACTCACTCTCTCCCTCTCGCAGTAGTGAGAATAATATATCAGGCTAAGAATCCTAACACTCGCAGTGGCAGATATAAATAGATATGAGTAAAGTAAATGCGAAAGGGAGAGGGAGCAGATTTACCTCCACGCGTCGGGCGTGGGGAAGATGATCCCGGCAAAGCAAGTAACTCCCGGTACAGTAAATATTTAAGTTACAGCAGTGATATTATTACCCACTCCATGCAGAGAGGTAAAGGGCTACAAGTGGGCCAGGGAGGACTGATCTTGGGTTGACGGGATGCAAGCCGGAAGGACTATTGGGCCGGAAACGGGCTGCTGGTCTGACTTGGTACTGTTCTGACTCGGCACTATTCAGACTCAGCTCAGCAACTCAGCTCAGCCCGCAGGACAGCAAGTGAGCTCCGCTGCTAGGACGGCAGCTTCTGATCATCTTCTGACCGTGGCGGTTGGCTGGGACACTGTTGAGGTGTTGTCGATCGAACTCTGGGAGTGGCGGTCGCCGAATGTGAGCTGGCGTATTTTTTGAGGAATTAATTCCGGACTGCTCCTGTTGGCTTGACTCGGGTCAAATCTGCGCGCTTCCACGACAGGAATTTCTGTGATCAAATCCGAAGGTGGATCGAGGCAAGACCAGTGCCGTTGGAAAGAGGACTTGAAGGGCTACAACATATATTTATTTTAGATCTATCCAAAAAGTGGATTGGAAATGAAAACTACTATGGGTTGCTATTTTTTTTCTAGAACTGGTTACAAACACTCAGGACAAAAAGGGATCTGCCTGAAGCTGACCTTTGATCGGGGGTGAAATGATTTTTGTGAGATCTGAAAAAATTATGGATGGTAGGGGATGGAGGAACACGGAGGAATTTTTGTGATTTTTTCTAGAGATGGCTATGGGGGTGGGGGAAATACGATAAGAGGACACTATCCCATAGATCTGCAGAATGGCAGATTACATAGGGTGGAGGATAAAAGATGAGAAAAATAGCAAACGATGGCCAAATGGGACAAAATATATATTGATGGAAAGCTAACACGAAGGGGAACAATCCATCAAAATCTCAGCTCGATCAGATAAGATGGTGGGGAGATAGAACTTCAGCTTCAAGCTTTTGTCCTAATTTGGACAGAAGTCCGTCGGGGTGGCGATGGCGGTGCGGTGGCGGCACGAATGGAGGCGATGGCTAGACGTCGCATCTAGCAGAGGTGAGAGATCTTGGAGTCACATCAAGATTAGGGTTCTACACCCGGAAAGGAGGAGAGGGGCGCCCTAGGGCCTTGGTGGACAAATTCTGAAATTTTTCCTTTCAATAAATTCATCAACTTCTTACATGTCACTATAGATGAGTTTATATAGAGGGAAGGAAGGGGGAGGGGGGTTGGCAAATGCCATGGGGGGAGGAGAGAGAGGGGAGTGCGCCCCTTTGACTCTTGGGGAGAGAGATTTGTTAATTCTCCCATGTGGTTAATGTAAAATACTACAAAAATAAAAGTCCTACTTAAGGGGGAAAGAATCTTGGACTTTTTTCACCATTTGTCCCCTTGAATGGTCCAACCTTCTAGAAATCCACCTTGGACATTTGACCAGCCCCACATGGGCCCTAGGGCTTAGGTGGACCAATGGGGAAGAAGGTGGGGGCCCCTTGCTGGACCTACTGGACTTTTACACATAAACCCATAAAATCCTAATGACTACCCATTTGGCTTATGAAGCCTTACAATTGTAAACCCAATTACCCAAGGGTATAAATGCAAACCAAATGGATACAAATGTAAAAATAAAATGTTAGTACCCGATGTCGATTCCCATCAATTCTCCCCAAGTGGGAAGAACTCGACCCCGTCAAGTATGGGGTGCAGCTGCTTGCATGTCGTTCCGGCAGATCCGTCACCACACCAAAAAGCGTCGAGTATGCTCCACTCCTAGAGATCGGCACTTGCTCATCCCGTATACATTCTATATGCTACGCTGCGGGGGAATAAGGCTAGTGGTGGACACTCTAGGGTGGGGTCACTCTCAAAGAAAGGAGACGGGTCAATGACTCACTAGGAATCACCACTGTATCCCATTGGTGACTAGATCCGATACACTAAAAGAAAAGCTAAACTCATATCTCTCTAGCAAGTCTACAACATACATATAAGATCCGACTTGCATCGTACTCGAAAGGGACAAACATCGCGAGCTGACAGACTCGACTCGACATATGTCGACTCCTAACAACTGGACAACTAAAGAAAAGCACGGACTCTGACATGACCCTAAACCTACAGTTAGTCTGGCCCATACATATATAGTGGCGGACCAGGACACCCAAATATGTGCCATGCATGCATTTGACGTAACAAAAGATTGTCGTCATGGGAGACTCCTAGTAGTCCAAGTATGAACTAGTCTGGCAATGACTTTCCTTTGGGATTAGGTGTGGGAGGGCTAGGAGAACCAAATGCACTTTCTTTATTACCCCAATGAACTGAATGACTGACCCATGGAGAAAGGGTGCGATAGTGAGCTCCTTGGAAGAAGTGGAGTGAATATGATAGCTCGGGAGGTTCACTAGTGAAGGGGTCAAAGGGGTCAAAGAAGGTATGACCCCATGAGATGGACTCCCCCATGTCATGGCCATATGTGTAGGGTTCTTGAAAGTGTAGGTGGTCATCTTCTTTCTTTATGGTAAGAGGGACGGTGAGCTCATGGAGTAGATATGGATCCTCCCTCGGGACGGCAATACCATAAGAGGGGGGCAAAGTCGAGCTCATCGGGAATTGAGAAGAGCAACAGGACCTCGGTGGTGATAGGGCCAAAGTGTACACCAAGGTAACAGACCCCAAAGCTGGGAGCATGAAGCTATGAGTATAGGGTTGGTTAGAACCTAAGGCCAATGTATATGTCAGCTCCCATTGACATTCTAAACTCCTTAATAGATCTTTTACACTTTCTATGAAGTAAAATGATTTGAAAGTGGTGTGAAAGGAGTTAATGGGGACTATTGGGAGGGCTGGATCCACGGAGTGGTAGCAAGATGTTCTAGGGACCAAACCCGTCCTGAGCCAACTAAGAAGTGGCTCGGCTATGAGTAGCTCCCCCATTTGGAGTACGGGTGGCTCTAGCTGGGGTGGCTCTAAAAGATCAGAGGGTGGGGGTGGCAACGGCGTCCTCTTGGGTGGTGAAGGAGCTCTAGGGGTAGGGTTCCCCGACTGTGGTGGGTGAGGTTGTAGAGTAGGAGCATCCTACCTCGTGGGCTCATGTGGAGAGGTAGATGCTTGCTGAAGGGCAGCATCAAACCATGACTCAAACGGCTCGACCTCTAGAGTGACCTAATAAGATTGCTCTAGAGTGACCACGTCGCGGCAAAGACACTCAAACTAGTAGTGAGGCCGTAGACCTCTCCAGAATTGGAATCCGGCCATGGTGATCTGCTTCCTGACTCCACATCTTAACCGGTACGCTTTGAAGTCCCTAATGAACTCGGACACAGACTGGTTGTCTTGGGTGGGTCTAATGTAAGGGTTGGCCATAGTTACAAAGAGACTAATGCATTGGCACCCCTTTTTCTTTTCTTTCTTTTTTATATGCAAGACTAATGCAAGCACTAGACACTCTAATGCAGACCCAACTAGAAACCTAAACTTAAACCAATTTCCAGTACGTGGCGGAGACTATAACCCGAAGGTCCGACTCGACACGAGGGGCTACCTTCCGGATAGGCGTAACCGAATCTTCTAGTAACGTCTTTTGATATACCGAAGTATTGGGATGCAATGCAAACCAAAAACACACCTTTTTTTTGTTCTTTTCTTTGTTTTAAAAAAATGATGATCCTCGACTCGACTTAGACCATGCTTTTGACTTATGCAACGACTACCCTAGACTCAAACTTTCACTCTGATACCAATTTGATGCGGGATGAGACAGTGAACCTGGGACTCTAGCTTGCGGGTGTCCCTAAGCGAGGGAAACATGGGACCGTGCGGGGTTGAGGAACCGGCTATGAGTCTCAGGTATCGACTTTTCTGCGTGTACTCAGATTGAGTCACGAGATCAGTTTCACTCTCTCGCTCGTAGCAGTGATTGAATTGGTATAGTCAGGGAAAAGAAACATACAATATCCCAGCGTACATCCCGGGCAACCTGGCGAGCTGGCAACTAACGAACCTCCAACCAGAGCACTCCACACTGAGCAGAACGTCGCACCTAAAAAGCAGGGGGTGAGCCTCATCTCATAGGCTCAGTAGGGGTCCTGTGGAACCCCACTACACACAATGGAATAGTAATGCGGTAACCAAAGGAAGTGCAGTAAACAACTAAGAAGAAGGACAAGGAGCTACAAGTAAAGAACAATAGCAGTAGCCACAACATTCCAACACCGGCACTACCCAACGAAGGTGACTGGAACTCTTAGATGGTCAACTAGGGGGACACACACAGACCCACCCTCAAATCAACCCCGACAATCATAGTCGGATAGTCCGTCCTAACCGATGGAACCATGGACAAGGCCACACGGCCACACATTGAACCGGCACCCTCGAGAGAATCTCTCCATCCTGAACTAGGGCCAACAGACGAACCATGCCCCACACACCCAGAGCAACACCAGACCCTCAGGCGGAAGGGCTATGACAGTCCAGTCGGTACCTCCACCTTCACAGCATAAGGAAAAAACCACACCTAACACCAAACGGAACAGACCAAACTACCAGCACGGTAAATCACACTGTGAAGAAACCCATGCTGAAACCTCTCTGGTGATGGGAGTACTAACCCCATTGGCAACAAGACTGGAAGTGTCCTTGGATGACTTATACCGCAGGCTCACGTGTCTCCCTACACGTCCCAGGCGAAAATTGAGACACCAACATAGTACAACAAGGTAAGGACTAGCCGGGGTCGTGCTCGTCAGCATGCGCCCAATTCCCCCGATCACATGTGCCCACACAGACTATTTGCTCTAGGTCAGTCCTCTAGTCAGATTTTCCCCTAGCCAGACTTAGGCTGCAAAGGGAAGGGGCCCTCAAGTAACCGACCTAAAAACCACTACACCGGACAAGCCTCCACCACTCCCAGGTGGGTCGGCACGCGAATGTGCCTAGGTCAGCTACGTCAAGTTGGTAGAGTCACCAAGAACTCGTCGCAACTATGGAGACCACCGGAGCACCACCGGTCCACACCAAGCCACCACAAGGCCACTCACTAGCACGAGAACCAAGGACCACTAATTGGACAGCCAAACCATGACCACCGGTCCATGAAAGACTAACCAAAGTGTAGGATGAAAACCCGAAGACCACAGTCTATGACTCCTACGAAGATACCTAGCCGCGATCACAGCCCTCACGTGGGAACACCCTTTGCAGTCATGGAACTCTCATGGGGACAGTCAACACGAGCAGCCCGACACAAGCAAGACTGTCCACACTCTACCAATAGATAGGGATGGCCCACACCAACACCTCGTGACCAACAGGTCATATGGAACCACGTAGACACACAATCCACAAGGCCATCCCTCGTACGGACAACCCGGGAGACCAAACCGCGGAACGCCACACCCCCGGGCTGAAGGGGACTGGGCGGCCAAGGTGCTGGCCGCCTAGAGGGCTGGGTGGCCACACCTGTGGCCGCCCACACGGCTGGGCGGCCAACCCTGTGGCAGCCCACCCAGGGCCTGAGCGGCCATCTCCCTGGCCGCCCAGTGTCTAGACACTCAAGGGTCTGTGCGGCCATCCCGATGGCCCCCCAGTGGGCCAGGCTTCTGGCCCCCTCCCCAAGGCTGAACAGGGCCTGGGCGGCCACACCTTTGGCCGCCTAGCCAGTGGGCTTCAAAAATGTAGAAACATGCAGAATGGCCAGACCTCTAGCAGTCTATACACCTGGGCGGCCAAGGGCCGCCCAGTCCTGGACGCGGCGGCCACCTCCATGGTTGCCACCTGCAATTTTCACAGAAAAACAACATCAGAGCTCACCCGGAGCTCGATCCATGGGAGTTTAAGGTTTTCAATGGCCAACAGGGAGAGTGGTGGAAAAACTGGAAGGGATGGGCTCGATCGAGGGAAAGGAGTGTTTTTATAGAACTAGGAAATTGAAATAGGACCTATGATTCCGTTAGGGTTCCTTCTCCTATTACGAGCAGGGGCTACTGATGCTCGCTTGAAGGCAACCTATTGCTGCTGTTGTGCGTAGGAGACCTAAAGGCTGCTCCTGTGTGCTGCTGTTGTTTCATCCCGTACATGAAGAAGAGGGCTTCTTCTTCTTCTTCCTCCTGCGTCCTGTACATGAAGGAGTGTCACCCTGCTGTTCGTGAACTACTGCTCCTTCCCCTTCTTCATGCGTGCTAACTATTGTTGTGGTTGTTGCTATGGGCGGGAAGAGGAAAGCTTCTTCCTCTTCTATTTCTCTGTGTCTGCCCCTTTGTTCAACCCAAACCAAAGGTAGGTTGTCTCCTTAACAAGTCAAATGAGATGCTAATAAAATCCATGTGCATCATATCTCCATATTCCATCTCCATGTTCACTATTTCTTCATGTTTTTACGTACGTAGTTTTTAAGCTCTCTATTTCACTTAAAAATAGCAACCTGAATAGTGGACGCTATTTAATGAGTGCTCGTCTAGAAAAGTGCTATTTCTTGAAATAGCGACAGCCTAGTCGACGCCAATTAATAAGCGCCCACTACCCCTAACGCTATTTCCTGCAGTATAATTAATAATTAACCCATCTTTAAATTTTCATAAGTATGGAACCTAATTATAAAACTTTTATATGATCATGTTTTCAGAGTCCTCATATTTTTCTCTACATGTTCATGTATTTAGTTTCCTCATAAACAACAAAGTGTTATTGTTCATGTCATCTTAAGGAAATGAATAGTTACTTGTGTCTGAGAATGTATCTACCGGATGCTGTATGCCATGTATATAGAAAAGAAACTGCGTCTGCTCAAACAGACGTGATTTAAAGAATTGGCGTCTCTTCACAGAGACATTGATTCCTGTTAAAAATATTAAAATTGAAACAATCTGGAAAATCATGAATTGACGTCCATGACGTGGACGCTATTTAAAGATATGGCACCTTCTTAAACGGATGCCAATTGTTATAACTTAATTAAAATACAACAAACTTTATAATTGGCACCTCTCTAAAGGGATGCTAATTTATGAATTGACACCTTTTTAAATGGATGTTATTTTCTTGTTTCACAAGTTTATCGGGTTTTGACCCATACCGTGGCTCCACTAGCACCGCTATCTCATGGCTGAGGTAGAGTCCATGTTTCACGATACTTTCATGATGACACACCTCAATTCTTGGAGATTGGATGACCCTCCGTCAGATATTCCTTCCGCCGAATTGGAAGTTCTTTCTCTAAGGCTTCAGCAAGACTTCGCTAGTCTTGGATTCCCTCAAGACAGCCAAGCTGGTTGTACCCTAAAAATCCTAGAACCCTAATTGTCACGTCACTCTAAAGAAAAATGACATGTAGCCATCATACAACGTTGTTTAGAGTGTTCTGTAAGAAGTCTGTTTCTGCTTAGAACTTATGACCAGGCCAGCGAGTGCTAATTGAATGAGAGACCGTCAAGATGGGCGCTATTTATTCAAGCTTGTTTAGTTCATAAAATTGGTGACCACTACAGTGGGCACTAATTCTGAAATCAGTGGCGACCTGAGTGGATGTCAATTACCCAGATTTCTAGTTTGTCATGATTTTCATATGGTTTATTGATATGTCGTACTTACTGCAAGTTCTGTCCTTGAACTCTATGCTTCATGAAATCTACCTTAAATTTCCAACATGGTTGATCCTTGGAACTCTTTTGGTCATTAAATGACGTGGAATTGGTCTAGAACTTAAAAGGGACTATGGGTCTCAATGAGCATAAATGCCATTTAAGTGTGGTTTTTTTACGAGTTGTTGGTAAAAAAAAAGTGATATGCGTGCAAATAAATATGACATTTTTACACAATTCAGATTTACACAGTGATATACATACAAATGCATTTGTTGGAATGATTTTTTTACAAATTAACCTCTAACAATGATTTTCATGTAAAAAATCGTTTTATATACCAAGGGGTCAACTACACACAGTCACCCTAAAATAAATAGGCAAAGATAGATATGTGCAATGAACTCCCCCTGAAAAGAGCAACTAGTGACTTCTAGAATTGACCAGACCTGAACCTGACAAGATCATGATGTGGGAGGTCTACACAGACCTAACTCTCTCCTCAAAGTAAAAAATCTTTCATTGCTCAGAGGTTTTGTAAAAATATCTGAAATTTACCTTTTAGTTTCAATGAATTGCAATTCATAATTTTTCTTACTGACCTCATCTCCAAGGAAGTGATGTCTTATTTCTATGTGCTTTGTTCTTGAATGCTGGATGAGATTTTCTGTTAAATTTATGGCACTTGTGTTATCACACAATATGGGTGTGCATCCAAGATCTACACCGTAGTCTTGGAGTTGGTGCTTTATCAACAACACCTGGGTCCCATAGCTCCCTATAGTAACATATTCTGCTTCTGTAGTGATAAGGCCACCGAGTACTATTTCTTGGAAGCCCAAGAAACTAGACACCTACCCAAATATTGACAATAGCCGCTATTACTTTATCTATCAAGCTTACACCCAGCATAATCAGCATCAATATAAGATATTAATTCAAAATAGCATGATGCTAGATACCACAGCCCTAAATCATGTGTGCTAGCAACATATCTCAAGATTATTTTTGCAGCAATCAAATGTGACTCTTTAGGATTAGCTTAAAATTTTGCACACACGCACACACTGAATTGTATATCCGGCCTAGATGCGTTGAGGTATAAGAAAGATCCTATCATACCTCGGTACGTCTTGAGATCTATAGGTTTACCTTTCTCATCTACATCTAGGGATGCACCTGTTCCTATGGGTGTGGATATATGTTTGACATCCTTCATCCCAAACTTCTTCAAAATTTCCAATATGTACTTGGACTAGTTTGTGAAGAATCCATCCTTAGTCTATGTGACTTGAAGTCCAATAGAGAATTGAAGTTCACACATGAGGCTCATTTCGAATTTCTTTGTCATTAATTCAGCAAATTGTTTACACAGATTAAGGTCAGTCGAGCCAAACACTATATCATCTACATATTGTTGACACCTGTTTTAGCCCGCACGTTGCGTTATTTCTCTTATTCATCATTTCTGATGTCCCAAATTACTTATTATTTTGGAGCATTCTTTAAGTAGATTTTGAGTCCACTTCATTGTTTCCTAAAGCTTTGAGCTTTGGAGATCATGATTTCTTAGAGCCCTGGAACTTATTTTATCAACTTTCGACTTCCAAGTCGACTTACGGCCCATTTAGGTCGACTTCCATCAAGCATTCGGCTCTCTCTCACTACACAATCCTGAACACGACCCTTTTTCATCCCCTTCCATTCCTCTATTGAAAACATGCCCTTCACCAAAGTTGTTCAATTTTTCGAGATCTATAACTTCTTCTTCTACACCGTTAGCCAGTTAAACACTGATTTCAAGTTATTCATATTTTTCTAGCAGGGTATGGTGTTCACCAATAGACCCATCATTTTTTCTATATTCTTTTCTCCCTCTTCTAATCATCGTTTCATCTTACTCTCTTCATAAAAGTTGTTCATCTTTCAGTTATCTACAATTTCTTATTCTACCACTTTCTCTAGTTCTACACCATTTAGGAGATATGATCCGATTTCTAAAGTTGCGTGAAGTTTGCCCAAAATTTTCCCCAGTAGCCTAGCGGTCGTGAATAGAAGGATAAGACATGGTAACATGATTATAACATGGTTAATGCATGAAAAAAGCATGGATCAATGCAAATTTTATATCTTTTTATTAGGGTTGAAGGAAATAGCATGCAATGAACAACATAGTTGCGCAATCATGGGAAAACATCAAATACGTCGTGTATAGTGCATGAAATCATGAGAAATTAGAGGGCTTTTGTTCCTAACATGTTGTTTAAGCCAACATGAGATAACCTACCTGTAGGATGCTTCCTAAATCTTGAATTTCTAGCCGGAAGAACACCCCCGTTCTTGGACGTCCTGTGGGAAACCCGTGACTTCTGGTTGTTGTAACTCCTTAGTTACTTGACCTTCTAACATGGGAATTTGTAGAATGTTAGAAGATACTAAGGGGAACAATAAACTCTAAAGGATGAACATAATTTGACAACACTATAGCTTCGAACCACGCACTCTAAAACTAAGATTCACTCAGGTCGAAACTAGGCCCTATTCATGGAGGATTGCCTAGGGCTGAGTGATTAGATCGAAATAGGAGTCATATGGGGCGTCAATTTGATCTCCTAAGAGTCCTAGATAAGTTCTCATGCCAGATCACATCGATCCATGGTGATAGGGTTGATAAAAATCTAATTTTTCGACGCTTCTCAAGGTCCTATTTACGGAACCTAATAGCGGTCTGGTCAGGACAGCCTTTCCCAAAACGTGGTCATGCGACTGACTGTGCTGGCCCAGATAAACGCATGGACAAGAAGGGGGGTTGAATTATTCCCTAATAATAATAGTAGATTTAAACTATATGCAGCAGAATAAAATAAACCACCAACTTAAAGTATAAGGAAAGTAAATTTTCGCTCTACACATGCAAGTTCACTCAAACTCTCCGATCTCACAGGGATAATCTATGCAAAGATCGATTGTACATTCATTAAACACAGAAAGCAGAGGTAGTGATGTGCAATGATGCAGTGAATAAAAATCTCTAGAAAGACATGTGAACGGAGATAGAAGAAATGGACAAATACACAGGCACACCACAAGGAACCCAAAGATATTTAGGTGGTTTGGCCGGACCTATCTGTCCACCTATGTCCACCCCTCACCAAACTTGGCGAGGCTTCACTAACACGCTACAAACTGTAGCAACGACGGGGACAAACCCCAACACCACACACACGTTGCTCCTGTAGCAATCCACACACACGGGGCCTGGCCCCAGAACGTTGTCACTGCAGCACACACCCACACACAATCGCACACCGGTGATCAACCAGTCAATATTTCAATGTTCAAGATAAAAGATAAAACCTTAATTACATCTAAACCAAGGATAGAAAATGGAGAACATCTCAAATAAATTAGGAACAGATGTAGAGATTTTCTCCCTTTTGCAAGCTCCTTAAATCTCCAAGTCAATGTCGATAGTTGCTCACGATATTGATATCATCAGATTCCTCGCATCATTTCGCTTGCTGTCTTCTTCATCAACGAGCTCCAAATCTCGACGGAAGTAGATCAGATCTGCTGTTGAAGTCCTCCTGAGCTCCTTTCTTTCTCTCCTGCCCTTTCTTCACCAACAAGATAAGAAAACCAGCGCATTAGGGTTGAAACACCCAAATTCGTAGGTCATACATATATCAAGCAAAGAGTCGACAAAAGACACATAAAGCCCTCCCAAAATATCTTAAAAACACCATCATATATTTAGAAACCTTTGGGGACCCTCCACTTCCTTACTACAGCCACGAGGACCCTCGCCATCCTTGTGAAGGGGTTCCCCATAGGAAGCTTGTGTCGGTAGAAAGGGGTGCCGATGATGATGATGGCAATGGAGACTGCGAGCCCCATCGTCGACAGCATGTACCCCACCGTCCAGCCCACATTGTCCTGTATGTAGAATTTTTCTTCATTTTACCATAATATTCTCAACACTCGAGGAAGGGAAAACACCAAAACAAACAAATAAATATCAACACACACCATCACACCGTCTTTCTTCCCTTCTGAGTCTTTGGGCTCGTGGGAGGCGGGCTGAGGTTCGAGTCGTGTCGGTAAGATGTAGGAATAGAGTCCACCAAATCTCGAGATCTCTGGATCATTCTCGAGATAATAGTCAAGATAAGACGTAGGAACAAGTGGGACTCTTTTTGGTGGAAGGCTCTGGAAGATAGAATCGTGAGAAGGAGGCCTCAAAGCCTAATCTGGAAGAGTTTTTGTAACCTAAAATGCACAAATCCTTAACTTTCGTCTAAGATTCTAGGAGATATAACCCATGAAAATTCATTTTCTATAAACCAAAGTCGAGATAATAGAAAGGCCAAGAGATAGAAACACACGGGACTTCATTTGGTGGAATACTCTAGAAGATAGAGCCCTAAAAAGGAGGCCCCGTTGGGCAGAAGTCGGCCTTAAAGTCCAGCGGTGAAGAAATCAGAGTTCAGGATCATCTGGACTCTCTGTTATAGAATCGGTCTATCGCGCGGCCATTTCTGATAAGAAACGGTCATGACTAGACCACAACTATCCTTGGGATGGCATGAAGAATAGAGCCATTGGCGAACACGGCAGTTCGGGCAAAGCAGGTTAAAAATGGTCTAGCAAATGACATTCTCTAGAGTTGGGCGGCCCAGGTTAGGGCCACATTCAGGACTGGGCCGGCCCAGATAGGGCCGCCTTCTGGCTCTAGGGCAGACCAGGTAGGGCCGCCTTCAAGAACTAGACAGCCAAGGTAGGGCCGCCTTCAAGAACTAGGTGGCCCAGGCAGGGCAGCATTCCTCTCACTACAGACTCAAGGTGCTCTGACCGCTGGAAATGATGGGGAACAGTCCCAGAACATATAGAAACTTGAAGAATAGCTGGGAACTGATAGAAAATGGCTTCCAACCTTAGAGGGTTGGGGAACGATCAAGAAATGTGCTCAGAATCAGATCAAGGGATGCTCCAAAGACAATGGGCAATTCAAGGCATCATGAAAATGAACAAGAGAAATGACTCAACTTACAGGCTAAAAATGGATGTCAACAGATGCCCCTCCTTGATGTCCGCTTTGTAAGGGAGCGAGCGAAAGCGACGCGGAGGCAAAATGAAAAGGAGATGGAGCGAAAGTAACAATGACGTGAAATGGAGATGACGCAGAGATGAAGTAGAGAGAACTAAAAAGCGAGCATCAAGGAAAAAGACACATGTCACAACCAACAAGCGACAGAAATTCTCCCAAAAATGCTGAACTAACCACCAAGACTGGATGATAAGGATGAAACATGTCTGGAGAACTAAACTAACAGGAAAAAAAAGGAAACATTACCAACCTCATCGGGGACACAATCCATAGACGATGAGGGGATCGGAAAGAACACAGCGTAAAAAGTAGGAGAAATATAACTGAGATAAAATCCAGATAGGAATCATGCTGGCCAATCAGACCAAGCGGGTAGATCAGAGAAATCGTTCAAATTCAGAGTGGAATGGGAATATCTTATCCAAGAGAGAACTGAAGTGCAATCAACCATTGCTGAGGAGAAACCTTAAGAGAATTCCGAGACGTGAGTGCTCAAAATGACATGATGCATGCTGGGCTAAAATAAAGAAGTCATCAAAATGAATGCAAAGAAAGCATAAAAATAGAAAGTACACAAGGATAATATTGCTAGACCGAGTCAAGACAGGGTCAAGAGTCTTCTTGCAACTACAGCATGCGAGATAGAGTCCATCATCCCCCACCCGACTCAACCGAGTGGCCTATCCAATGATTAACCGTATGCTCCTAGATCATCATCGTTTTTGTTAAAGGGGAACATCTATTAGCTCCTCCTTATGGGCCACTCACGGGATGAGAAGGAGACTTCCTTCCTTGCACTCCCCATATCCTTTGCATTCCATATATCCATTGCATTTCATGCATTTGCATTTATCCTTCTTTTCTAAGTTTCCAAATCCATATCTTCCCCACCTTCTAGGACCTCCGCATCTTCCACATCTTACTTCTTACTCATCTTCATCTTCGGGATCTCCGGGTCCCCTTACACTTGCCGGGCCTCGCGCCCCCTCCAGTTTCCTCTTAGGGCATCACGCCCCCTCCCATCTTTTACATCCGAATCCTCCAGAATTTTCTCTGCTTGCTGGGCATCGTGCCCTCCTTCTCTCATATCTTTCGAAACCACCAAATCTCCCAGGGCATCGCACCCTTTTCTCCCTTCTTCCTCTGGAACCTCTGAACCTCCCTCTTCGGGCATTACGCCCATCTAGACCCTCACATCCGGATCCTCCAAATTTTTCTCACCTTCGCGTCCCTCGGTACTTTTGCCCTTCGGAACCTTCGGACCTCTCTCTCTACTCCACTATCCTTTCAGGGCATCGCGCCCCTCCCATCTCTTGTATCCGGACCCTCCAGATTTTTCTCCGTCTATCGGGCATCGCCCCTTCCTTCTCCACATCCTCCCGGAGCCTCCGAACCTTCTAGGGGATCGCACCCTTTTCTATCTTCTTCCTCCAGAACCTCCGGATCTCTCACTGATTCTCCTAGGGCATCACACCCCTTCTGATTCCATTCCTTCGGAACCTCCGGATCCCCTCCCTTTTCTCCGATTTATGCTCCTTCTGGACATTGCATCCTTTATTCTCTTGTTCCTCTTAATTCATCTTTTCCCATACTTTTTTCTAGGGCACCGCGTCCCTTATCACTCTCCCCCTCCGGAACCTCCGGAACCTCCGGATGATTCTTCTTCTCGTCGAGATTCTCTCCCTTTGTCTCCGGACCCTCCGGATCCACCTCTTTCCATCTACCAATTCCTCCTTTTGATTCCTCTCGATCTCGGGTCTGACCCGACTTCTTCTACATCTACTGTTCTGGGCATCTGCTTGTTCTCCCACTACTTTCGAGACTTTAGTCCTCACTCCTCCTCTTGATTTTCTGTTTCTTCTATAGACCATTCTTGTGATCAGAATTTCCGCACCTTAGTGAGGGAGTTCTAGCCCTCGCCTCTCTTACTTTTATTCTTATTCGTCCGAGTCTGGTCTGGACACCACTCTTTCTTATTAAGCCACTTAAAACCTTTGCCTCCCCCTTTTTATCTGTCAATGAGGACAAATCCCATGATGACCAAGATCACCTTCGGCTACTGCTTCATAAGGTTGCAAGGTAACATTTTACATTCATTCCTCATGCACGTTTTTCAAAATGAAGTGCTTCTTAACTTAAGAGTGATTTTTCAAGGCTTTTATCCTAGGTCTTTATCTTTATTTCAGAAAAGAGTCTTTGGCTTACTTTTACAGCACCTCTAGTTATTAAGAATCCCGCACTAGGAGTTCGGTATTCCCTCCCCGCTTGTTAAGGGCAACCCTTAGCTGGGCACTCCCCACACACTTCACGGCATCCTTAGCCGGCTTCCTTTGGTAAACATCGTTACTACTTTGGCCATACCATGGGTGTGCATGAAAGTCTTTTCTCTTCTTTATTCGGCTAAGTGCAGGGGCAAGAGGTTGACGGATGAGATGAGCAACCTAAGTACTCCCCAATACGGGAGAAGTCTCAAATAAGGGCAGTCTTGACCCAAAACAAAGTGAAATTTAATAATATATCTAGCCAAAAGGGCTATTATCAAAATCAAAATCAAAGTCAAAATTCAATAAATGTAAAATTATGAGATAAAGGCGTGTCAAGAGAGGCAAAATCCCTACAAGGAAAATCCTGGTCGTTTGCCCGAGCCTCTGAATGCTGGTCTGCTAAGAGTAAGGGTAAATTTCATTCTCATTATGTAAATCTTCATGAGAACCAGCTTGTCTTTGATAAGAATAAATCTACTTCAATAAACCAGCATGTTGTGTGTTTCAATTGTGGAAAGCTAGGCCATAGGGCTAATCATTGCTGGTCTACTGTTGAAAATAGAAATGCTTGTTCTTGCTTTAAGTGTGGTAAGCATGGCCATACAGTCAAGGACTGCTGGCGGATAAGAAACCTTCATGATAAAAATGATAACAAACCTAATCATTCCCAGAAATTCAGAAAACCTGCTTATCAGAAACCTGTAAAAAATTTAGGAAGTTGTCATTACTATGGAAAACCTAGGCATTCTATGGATAACTGTTCTTTAATGTTATTTGATGATTTGAAAGCCCAGAAAGTGTGGAGAGCACCTTACAAAGTTGCCACTGACACTTCAGGACCCAAGAATTCTTGGGTACCTAAATTTACAAAATAAGAAGCTATTTTGCAAGAGTGCCTTGGAAGCTGATGAATAAAGAGGTTTAATAAGTCAAGACACCCAAGTATGGTATAACCCCATCTTTGTGCTTGACAGGTTTAATCCTTTAAACTTCAGATAATTTCCCTCAATTAGCTACATTTCATGTTTGAATTATCAATCAGAATTCATGCATACATGCTCACATCTTAATTAGACTATCTGCATTGTACTTCATAAGTCTTCAAATGAGTATGTTGAATTATCTGTGCATATATTGGGCTGAGAGTGAATTGAATGACAATTTCTAAAAATTTGAACTACATGTGTTAAATATTTGTATATGTCAATTTACAATTGTATATGCTTAGCTTAATTCACTGAAAATTTGATAGGACTACATTTGCATCTCATTGTCATGCATAACCCAGAGGAATATAAAATGGTACGCTGGGAGAAAGATAGATCATATCTGTCTAAAAACCCACGCTATGCGTAGAGGCTAGTCCTCCGCCTGGTACCTTGGGTCAATTTGCACTTAGAGCAGTCTAGATGTTCATGAGCATAATGCAATAAGTCAAGGGGAGTTAGTCACAGCAATTCTTGTGTTTCATAATTGATTAGCCTAATCCCCTGCATGATCTCTACATCATAATTGTCATTTCAATACATTTAGTTAGGGGGAATCACTGCATATGCATGCATGTGTTAATTGCATACTATTCATATATCAATAGGACTGATTGACATAAATGCACATACATAAAGGGAGTTCCTGCATTTCATAGTGCGCTCATGTGCATTTGTTTTCAGTGCATATCATTTCTTTTGAAAAAATTCAAAAAGATTGATTCATTACATATAGACAGGGGAGCATATATATCACTCTTGAACAGCATGGATATTCATCTACTCTATGCTTTTACTCCATCTCAGTCAACCGAAATTTTCACTGAATAACCATCATCTTGCTCATTCTGTTGGTTATGCTCTTTCAGTAATCTACACTATCAGCTGGTCTCTTCTGCCTCCATCTGTTCTAAAACTTTCTTGGGTTCAACTTTTTCTTGAATCTGAAATATTTTGTGTGAATCTTGCATTAGCTGAAGGGGAGCTGATTGCCAGAAATTCTGTTTTGAAGTGTACTTGATTTGATTAACATTTCTTGAAAATCCTTCTGGCATATTTCTTGATGATCTCTATCACTAACTGTTGCTGGAACACTTCTGTTAGAAATTCATGAAGATTTAAATAGACATATCTTGATCATAAATCTGAAAATATTTGTACTAGGAATCTTCCATTATATGGAACTATGAATGTCTGAAATTCTTAGCTAGTTTAAGTCTCATGTATTTATTGAGTTTTGATTTGAACTTCTTGAAAATATCGGAATCAAGTCTTTTAATGAACTTTAACCCATTGCATAGTCTTTTGTATTATATTTACATCCATTGGACTCTATTTGCCTAGTTAAATATCACCTTCATTTTTGTATTTTATGCATAAAATTCACTTGTAGGTCTGGGGGCAAACACAAAGGTACATTGTTGTTTTATGATTTTTCGTATCTTTTAGTGCCTAATTGCCCCTATTTATGGTCTTGCATTATTGTTATTCATATTGTCTTACATGTTTCATGTATTTTGTTATGTTTGCATAATTTTTTTATTGTCTTGATTTGTTAGATTTAGGCTAGAAATTGTATGCACTCCAGTGCACATAGGATCATGCATATTGTCATACTGTAGTTGCATTCCCCCTTGGTAAGTGATTCTCTCGCTCCCATATTCCTTGGGCTCAACTAGGTGATCTTACCTAAGATCTCCGTAAGTCCCCGTGAGCTGTGAATTTCTACACGGACACCGGACTGGTTGTACCTTTCCCCTCTTTAGGTTTGCATTTTGCATATGCTGTGAGGGAGTTAACCATAGATTAACCCAAAGTTCGGACCCTCTTCCTATAGGACATTTATGTCTTGAGAGAATTGTGCTTAATTTAAGTCATTAAAAGGCCCACCAAAACTTTGCAAAAATAAATTAATGATCATATCAACTTGTTTGATCTTGGTTGAACCCTCTCACACCCATATTATTTGTTTGGACTTGTCTAAGCCCATTTGTGGTGTTTTGTGTTGCATCCCCCATTATCCATATAGGTTTTATCATTAGGCCCATTTAGACTAGTCCATTCTATGTGTCCATTTGTGTAGTCTTATTGTCCTAGGTTTCTTTTTCTTTTTCCATTTGTATTATTGAGTCAGCCCCCCTCCGTGATCTTCAAGCCCTTACTTCCCTCATTATATTTCGCTGATTTTCCTTGTAATAAAGTCTCCAGTTACCCTCATGGAGCGCCATTTTTTTCCTATATATTATCCTTCTTCTTTCCCGTCTTCTTATTCCCGCGTAGATTCCTCTTCCTACGTGGGCCCATCTCCCATTGGCCTTTCCGACCTGTAAGCAAATCTCGTGGCCCACTTATCATCTCTCGCTTGTCAAATGGACCCGATCCAGGCCCAAAAACTCACTGCTAGTCATCTTAATGGGTCTCATTCTCATAACGGGCCTCATTCATCTAATGTGTCTCATTCCTTTAATGGGCCATCTTCCTTGAGTGGCCCATCTTCCTTTAATGGGTCCCATTCTCTTAGTGGGTTTTATTCCTTCAATGGGCCCCACTCTTTTAATGGGCCTTATCCTTCTAACGGGCCTCCTCGTTCTTCACTTAATGGGCCCTCTTCTACTCTTAATGGACCCCCTTTCTTTAACGGGCCTTCTTATTCTCTTAATAGGCCTACTTCTCTTAATGGGCCTGCTCCTTCTCCCCATGTTGCTGCTAGCCCAATGGGTCCTTATTCTCATGTTCATGATCCTTCTAGGCCCATACATCCTTCTACTCCTGGAGTGGGCTTTCTTTCTTCTTCTCAGTCCGGATCCCCTTATCCAGCCCAATACCATAATCCTGGTCCAAATTCACACTCTCTTGCTCAGGCTGGCTTGCATCCTTCTTGATCTCTCCCCATTCAAGAGATGATTACTCAAACCCAATGCCAGCTCGATGAACTACAACACCGAATTGATCCCAAGTCTTCTTTGAGTGTCCTATTTGCATTCCAAGATCTTCGGCTTCCACCGCGTTCACAAATTCCTGCTTATCGCCACTATGGTGGAGTCGGTGACCTCTATGTGTACTTAAAGGAGTTCATTTGTGAGTCGGCCCAATTCTGACATGACCGACGCTTGATGGCCTATCTGTTTGTTCTGTCTTTAGAAGGCCCATCTCGAAATTGGCTATTTACATTGTCGCAAGATCAAGTGGT
>JANBPO010002243.1:0-27059 GCA_024336825.1 Amorphophallus titanum | reverse complement strand
GTATTTCCATATTTCATAGAATTAATGCAAAGAAAAATCAAGTTTCTCTTGGAAGCCTTGGGCGCCCCTCTCTCTTCCTCCTCTTGTAGCAGAGATTGCAGCAGAAATCTATGGTGTGATGCCATATTCTTGGAGTTATTCCAAGTTCTATCTCCTCCCCTGGGTGTGAAGCTCAGCCACTACCACCGCCGCCGCCGTTCGTGCCGCCAACAAGTCGCCACAAGTCACTCTCCATCCTACTGTCCTGAACTCTGAAATCCAAGATAGAAGCTTAAAGAGTAGGTTGGTTCTCCCAATCCACGTGTATGATCAACCTCAAATTTTGAGGGTTTGTTCCCCCTGTCGTCCCCCATCTCCAGTTTAAATTTTGTGTCATTCCGCCACCGTTTGATATTTTTCCCAGTTATTTATTTCCACCCCTGACAGTCTATCAATCAGTAGATCTGCAGGATAGAACCTAGTTGTCCTATTTTTCCCTCTTCAACCCTCTCCATAAAAATCCCAAAAAAATTTTGCACGTCCCATACATCCCCCTCTATCCTCCATAAAATCACCAATATCCAGATCCACCATCTTGCCTCTGGTCAAAATTCATTCTCAGGCAGACCCCCAATCTATCCTACCAGATCTGTAACCTAAGTCAGAAAATCACGGAGTTTACAGAGTCTTTCATTTCTTATCCTACTACTGGATGGCTATTTAAAAATTATATGTTGTAGCCCTGCAAGTATACTTTCCAACGGCGTCAGTTTCAGTCGGATCCGCCTTCATATCTGTCTGATAAAATTCTCGTCGTGGGAGTGCGCAGATTGTCTTGAGACAGGACTGCGGGAAGGTGTTGGGAGATAATTCCTAAACAATTATCACAGCTCAGATTCAGCGACCGCCACTTCTGGGAGTCGACCATAGACGTCCCGCCATCGTCCCAGCCAAGCGCTGCCTTCATAAGACCCCAGGAGGATGACGTCCCTTTGGAGGCTATTGTTTACTATCCTGCCAACCTACAGATTTTAGATCCAGGATTGGTGCTCTCAACCATCCGGAACCCCTCCAACGTGTTGCCCGTCAACCCAGGATCGGCGCTCCCGGGTCGCTGTTGTGGCCTTTTACCTCCCTGCGTGGAGTGGGCTTTAAAATCACTTCTGTAATTATTAACATTTACTATACCAGGAGTCACCGTTCTTGGCCGGGGTCGTCTTTTCAACACTCGGTAGCGTGGAGGTATGGTTCCCTCTCCCTCACTTGGCATTTGCTTACTTCGTATATTTCTATATGTCACTGCATGAGTGTTAGGACATTAACTCGTTCAAACTTATTCGCCGCTGTAAGCGAGAGAGTGAAACTCATCCCGTGACCCGATCCGAGCACGAAAGAGAGTTGACCACCCGAGCTCACTGCCAGTTTCTCAACCTCGCACGTCCGCACGCTTCCCTCGCTAGGGACGAGTTACGAGCTTGCTTAGAGTCCCAGGTTCGCATCAAATCGGTGTCGAGTCCGCTGTCCGTCCCGCATCAAATTGGTATCAGAGCTAAGTTGAGTCTAGGGTAGTCATTGTTAGAAAAAAAAAGTGTCTTGGTTTGTATTTCATCCCAGTAGTCGGTATATCAAAAGACGTCACTAGAAAGATAAGTTACGCCTATTTGGAATGTAGCCCCTTGCGTGAGGTTTCTACCTCTGACACGTACCGGATATGGGTTGAGTATAGGTTTGTAGTCGAGTCTGCATTCTAACTTTACATTTTACCCCTTTTCACCATCTAGAGTCGTGTCTAGGTGCTTGCATTAATTTTGCATAAAAAAAGAAAGTCTCTAGCACTTTGTTCCAATGCATGCCCACTCATAGGGGAACCAATTCCCATCTCTTTTGCAACTATGGCCAACCCCTACGCCCAAGTCCCAAGCGTCTACGCCTGGAGCCTGACCGGCTTTGGCGAGTTGGCGCACAATCTCTTGCGTCTAATGATTGCATCGAGCTGCGGCGTCGCGACAGCCTTACAACTTGTCTTTTCGGCTTTCCTGCTCGGTATGCTTGATCTCCCGATCGGTGACGCCCGAGGCCAACAGTCAGGCCTCGCAGAGAGCGTCCGCAGGATGAAACGGTGAATTCCTCCCCCTATCGTCGCTTTATAATCACGGGGGGAACCGGTTACCTAGGGGAAGCTTTCGTCGCCGCCGTTTTGGCCGCGGGACACGGGATATGCCTTCTAACTTCTTCTGAAATAAGAAAGTCGAACATACGCCAGATACCGTGGCGCTTGGGCGAGGCGCTACCACGCGCTGCGTTAGATCCGGAGAGCGCACCGTCCGAGCACATAATTGTACATCTCGCGCACGATTGGCGCGACACTGACCCTCTGCGGGGCAGAAATTTGATCGGCGCACGAGTGCTGCGCGACGGCGCGCGCAATATGGGCATTGGCCGAATTATTTTTATATCTTCGCCATCCGCCCGCCCCGACGCGCTCAATGCTTACGGGCGGATAAAATGGCAAGTTGAGCAGCTCTTTGATGCTCCTGACGAGCTGTCGATTCGTGTCGGTCTAGTTTATGGCGGTCCTTGGAAAGGTCAGTATGGGCTTTTATGCAGGTTGGCTATGATTACGAGCATTTTGCCCATGGTACATCCTCACCAAAACGTACAACCCATTCATCGCGATGAAGTCGCATGTGGGATACTACTTGCGGCGGGAAACTCCGCAACGGGCACGCTCGGACTTGCCAGTCCCAGGCCCTTGGCGTTTTCGAAGTTCCTTGACGACCTTGCGTGTCGGCTTCGCGGAGGCAGCCTGCGATTAATACCGATCCCGCTTGGTCTCGCGTTGAGATTTTGTTCGCTCACCAATATGCTGCCAGGACCGTTAAAAGTCGATCCGGAACGCGTTCTCGGCCTCGCCGGAACGAGGGCGATCCCGACCAAGGATGATCTCGATCGCTTGGGTCTCGAAATAATCTCTTTCGCCGATCGTATGGCGCGCGAGCCGGCGGCACGTCGGGCCGTTCTGCAAGAGGGTAGAACACTAATTCATTATGTCTTGGGCAACGCGCCGAACAGCTCTCAGCTGCGCCATTATTTTCGACGCGTCATGGTCCAGGGGAACGAGGGCGCCGTGCGTCTTCCCCGCCTCCTGCACCTTATCCCCTGGTTGCTTCATTTCTTCGAGCCAGTGGGAAGAGGACGCGCTTTGCTTGTCAATCGATTGAAACTGGCGACGGCGCTCGCTGCGTCCAGTCCACGGTTCTCGCGGGCATCCGTTCGCGGCGCCCGCTTCGGCTGGATCGTTCGATCTGGGGCAGGCCTTTGCCTCGAAATAATATCGCTACCGATTCGCTTTATCGCAACGAAGTGCGGCAATGATAAATGAGAACGCGCCGTCTCAGGTTATTGTAGTCGGCAGCGGTCCGGCAGGAATCAGCGTCACGTGGCCTATGGTTCGCGCTGGCCTGCAAGTTCTAATGGTCGACGCATCGGAAGATGACCAAACAACCGGTCGCGCCGATCGCAAAAGGCTAGTCGAAGCGCCTTGGGGCGCGAATTCGGGCAACAGTTCGGGCGTATCTACACCGGATAATATCTCTCCGAAATTCGCGACTCCACTCGCACAAACCACAATGGAGGGTTTTGCATCCCGCAACGGCCTCATAACTCGAAATTTCTTTGTCGCGGGATCGCTCGCCGCAGGAGGGCTTTCTAAGATCTGGGGCGCTCTAGCGGAGCCATTTGTACCAGATGAATTTTTCGGATTTCCCTTTAACGCAGCTGCAATGGCGCCCTTCTACGCGGAAGTTGCGGGCCAGAAACGGAAGCCGGCCTAAAAAAGTCGATGCCTCGAGGGAAAAGGCACCGACTTTCCCCGGCCCTCACCCCTCGCTATTCCGTCAACTTCAGCACGCCCATCGTCGCCGGCGAACGCTGCGGCCTCCCCAGTGGGATGATCGCCCACGAAAACGACAGCCACGCGCGCCCCCTCGGCGCCGCCGCATCGAAGGGACACGCGTTCCGCACGAAATGCGCGCGCAGCGTCAGCCCGGCCTGATACTTCATCAGGCCCAGCCGCCGCAAAAACGGCTTCGCCGGCAACGCCAGATCCACGATCCAGCCCACCGTCGTGCCGCCCTCGGTCCAACTCGACGCCGCGCTGCGCAGGCCGGGCAGCTCCCAGCCCACAAACTCCCAGTCGTCGCGCTTCAGCACCTCGGGCAACAACGCTCCCCTCGCGTCCGTGCGCGGCTCGCCGGTGAGCAGGTAGAGCTTGTCAAAAATCCCGTTGGCCGGGCTCACCTGGATTTCCACCCACTCACGCGAATCGCCCGCCGGATCGAGAAACACCTCCGCCACGTCGCCGTCGCTGTGCAAGGCGTTGCGCTCGCCGCCGTGCGGCGCCCAAGGTTTTTCCGACGCGCGGCACCAGAAGCGCACGTAGAGAAACCGCTCGTCCCAGCGCGCCTCCACCCGCGTCGCGAATTTCTCCGCCGCGCCAGGGAACACGGCGTCGCCGCCCGCGAACACGAGCGCCACGCCCGCCTCCGGCCCGCCCCACGCGGGATCGTCCGCCTGCGCCGTCACGCGCGGCGCGACCTTCGCGCGCGGCACGGCAAGCGAAGGAGCACCGAAGGCATCGACTTTTTCCCCGTCCACGCCGGCGCGGACGACCGAGGCCGCCAGCAACGCGCCGCAAACGATGGCGAAAAAATATCTCACTTTGAAGTCGATGCCTTGCCGTCCGGCGTCTTTTCGAAGCCGAACACGATCTCGTTGGCCCAGTGCTGCACCCAGTCGGCGTGGAACGCGAGACTGCTCTCCCACGATGCGCTCCGTCCGATCGCCAGCTCCATGCCCGGGCCGCCGTTGTCGTTCACGCGAAAGCTGAACCGCACCGGCTTCCCTGTCTGCACCGCCTGCCACACGAGCGGAATCTCACCCCACGGAATCGCGGCCTCCACGATGCGCGTGTTGCCGGTGTGCGTGATGACGAGCTTCCCCCCCTGCACCGCGCCGTCAAACGGGCTCTTCGGCTCGCGCGGGTAAAAGCTCTTGCGCGGCATACCCGGTGCGAGAAGCCGCCAAATCTCGGTGCCACCACCGTAGGCCTCGGCCACCTTGTTGAGCGCGTATTCGTAGTCGGTGCACTCGGTTTCCACGAAGCCCGGCATCACGCCCGGCAGGTGGGCGAGCATCGAGCCCTCGCCCGGCGCGCGCACGCCGAAGGCGATCTGCACGTTGTCGAACTTCGGCGCGTTGCCCGAGGGCAGCACCGGACGCTTGCGGTAGCTGAAACGGCGCACGCCCGCCGGCCAGTCGTGCTCCGTCAGCACGACGTTTTCCGGCGCCGTCACCCGCGCGTAGGCCGGCCAGTTCGGCGCCGCGCCGAACACGTCGTAGCCGTCCTTCCCATACTTGGCATCCCAGTTGGCGCCGGTCGAGTCGTCGAGCCCGAGGAATTTCGCCCGCGCGCCCGCGCCGGGCAAAGTCGATGCCTTCGCCGCGTCGAGGAACACGCCGCTCAGCGAGGCGGGCAGCCAGCTCTCCGTTTGGAAAAGCACGCGCACGTCGCCCGCCACGGCGAACACCGCGTAGGTGCCGAAGCCGTATTTCTCCACGCGCTGCCGCGCGAGCACCTTGCCGGTCTTCGCGTCCGTCACCTGCACCAGCGTGCGGCGGCGGCCCGACTCGTAGGGATCGGGATCGACGAAGTAGAATGCCACCCGCGTCGCGCGGTCCTCCGGCAGCTTCATGTCTAGGGCGAAAGTCGATGCCGTGGAATTCCAGATCGTGTGGCTGCGGTCGTTGGGGCCGCCGCCGGGGAGGCGCAGCGCGGCGCCGTCGCGGCTGGGCGCGTCCCAAATCTCCTCTTTTTTCTGGAGGGTCTTCGAGGCATCGAGTTCGTAGGATTTCTGCGGATAGAAAAACTGATCGTCGTCGAGCGTCGCGAAGCGGAAGGTTCCGGGGTCGGGCGTGTCGTCGGCGATGCGGGCGGCGAAGTAGAAATAGTTGTCGTCATACGCCAGCCACGCCGTGGCGAAGCCGGACTTGGTCGAGACCGGGTATTTCTCGAACGGTAGCCAGGCGGCCTCCGTCATCGTCGGGCCGGAGTCGCCCGCGGCGCGGACGGTCTGCGGGAGCACGCCCTTCCAGTCGCCCAGGTCGCCGTCCACCTTGATCGTGCGGCGGGCGACGTAGTCCACGTGGATGGTTTCGTCGTGCGGCACGCGGCCGTCGGCCCCGGCGTCGAAGACGAGCGAGAGCGGGTAGCTGTTGTCCGCGCGCGGTGCGCCGGCGGCGACCTTCACGGCGACCTCCTTCGTCTCGTGCGGGGCGAACGCGAGCGACTTCGGGTAGTCGAGCGCGAGGCCGGGAATCTCCAAACTCAACGCCCCGGACACGGGCCGATCGAGGATGTTGGTCATCGAGAGGCCGATCGTCCCGCCTTGGTCGAGCGGCGCGACGGGATCGCGGACGATGACTTCGAGCGGTTCGTAGCCGTCGATGCGCGCGGTGCGCAGCGCGGCGCGCAGGCGGGCGAAGGAGCCGGGCGAGCCGTCGGCGCGCACGTAAAAGCCGCGGTTGTCGAGCGGCACCTCGATCATGCCGTCGGCGGCGGGCGGCACGGGGTTGCCGTAGTCGTCATAGAGCTGGAAACCGGGCTGGGCGGGGAGGCTCAGCTTGCCGCCGGAGAGGATGCCTGGGGCATCGAGTTTTTTCTGCAACGCCGCGCGCTCAGCCGTGGCCTCGGCGGGCAAGGCATCGAGTTGGCGACGCAGCGCGGCCTTGTCGGCGATTTCGCGCAGGCCGCGGACGTTGCGGAACGGAATCTTGTCGGCACCAAACGCCTCGCCGAGATCGCCGCAGATCACGACGGTGCCGTCGTCGACGCGGCCATGCAGGCCGTCGAAGACGAAAATCCACGGCAGGCCCTTTTGGAAAAGGAACTCCTTGAAGTCGCGCTCGCCGATGAAGTGTTGCGCGGCGCCGATGGAGGCCGCGACGGACCAGGTCGTCACGGTGTCGCAAGGCACCGACTTTCCGTCGGGCAGGCGGCGTTTCGCGGCGGTCGGCTGCGCGATGTTGCCGCCGTAGATGCCCATCGAGCGGTCGTAGCCGGCGGCACGGTCGGCGGCGAGGACCGTGGCGACGCGGTCGTCGGTGTTGGCAGTCCAGCTCTCGGTGTCCCACACGCGCACGCGGCCGCCGGCACGGTTGGCCCACGCCTTGTTGAGCACGGGGGCGTCGAGTCCCTGGTAGTGGACGGTGGCGACGTCGAGCCACTTGAGAAACGTGTCCGAGCCGTCGGAGAAAAACTTGTCCAGCGTGTTGCTCGAGGAGTCGGCGCCGCCGAGCAGCACGTCGGCGCCCTGCTTGCGTGCGGCCTCCACGCCATGCGCCATCGCCGTGTAGATTTCGCGGTAGCGCAGCGAGTCCGCGCCCCAGCCGGAGATCGAGATGCCGTCCCACGGCTCGTTCCAAAGAGAGATCGCGGTCACGGGACCCTTCGGCCAGCCATACTCGTCGCAGATGTCGGTGATGTCCTTCTGGAACTCGGGGTCCACCGACGGCAGCCAGGCCATGTCGCTCTTGGTCGCGAGCATCACGCCGTTGTCGTCGAGGTGCGGGCGCGGACGGCCGAGCGGCATCGGAGCGTCGCCCGCACCCATCACGAGCAGCACGGTGATTTTCTTCGCGTTCAGCGTCGTCAGGTCGGCGTGCAGTTGCGCGAGCCACGCGGCGCGGCCTTTCTCGCCGGGGGCGACGTAACCAACGCCGAGGCGGATGGCCTGCACGCCGAGGCGGTTGAGCACGTCGTCGTTCACGCGATCGAGCGACATTTTCGGGTATTGCAGGCGCTCGGTCGTCGCTGGGAACGTGCGGACCACCGAGGTCGCGAAGCGCGAGCCGACGCCGTCGAGCTCAACCACCAGCGCGTAGGCGCCGAAGCGCTCCGGGATGCGCGGCGCCACGGTGATGTCGGCGAAGCCGCGCGGGCCGGCGCTGACCTCGACGGGCAGCGTTTCCACGTCGTCCTTTTGCACGCGATACACGACGGGCAGCCAGATGTCCCCCGGTATGCCGCGCGTGCCGTAGGCGATGACGTGGACGCGGCCCCTGGCCGCCAGCGGGGCGTTGGCGTTGTTGACGATCTGGATCGTGAACTTCGGCTGCTCGCCCGGGAAAAGGATGTTGCCGGGCACGGAACTCCCGACGAGCACGGCGTCGAACGGATACGAACGCTGGTTGGTTTTGACGCCGAAGGCCGCGCCGAAATTCTGCATCTGCTCGCCCGTCTGCATCTGCGCGGAGAGCGGCCGGACGAAGACGAGGAGCCCCGCGAGCAACAGCGGCGGCAGGCAGGACAAGGCGAAGGGGGATTTCATGGGGATGGGAGAAAGTCGGTAGTCCAGAGCTGAGAGTCTAGAGCCGGAATCGGAGTCGGAGCCTTGCCGGCTCATGGCCCTCGACTCACGGCGACGCGTAGCTGGCGGGCTCGGGGATCGCGGACGCAGAGGAGATGGAGAGCGTGCCGGTGGATTCGGTGAAAGTGAAACTGTATCCGCCGGCGGCGCCAGTCCACACGCCGGCGGACCGAGTCAGCGCGCCGGTGACGCCGCCGGCGAGCTTCACGGAGCCGAACTCCCCGGACTCGCTACCAAAGGTGAACAGCGCACAGGTCTTGCCGCCGGCGAGGGACGCGGCGTCGAAATTCAAAGTCAATGCCTTGCCGCCAAGCGCCAGTTCGCCGGAGGGCCCCTTAAACCGGCCCGCGGTGGCGGATCCGACATCGATGGTGACGCCGCCGGCGCCGAGACTCGCGAGGCTGTAGGCGGAGAAGGCGGAGACATCGAGGATCGCCCCATCGCCGATGGCGTAGGCGGCGGCTTTTATGGACGCGCTGGCCCCGCCCAAGGCGAGGGTGCCGCCGCGGACGGTGATCGCGCCGACGTAGCCGGCGTTGTTTCCGGAAAGTCTCACGGTGCCGCCGCCGTCGATCGCGAGGTTGCCGCTGCCGAACACCGCGCCGTTGAAATCGACCTCGCCGCCGACGGCCGCGCGCAGGGTGACGCTGTTGTTGTTGAGGGCGATGAAACCGTCATACGCGGCCGCGCCGGAACGCTGGCTGCCGCCGATGACAATGGCGGAGTTGGCCGAGCCGGGATTCACCATGATGGGTTTCGAGACGGCGCAGGGGACGGTGGCGAGGAGACGGGCGGGACCCGTGCCCAGCGTGATGTTGCCGCCGTTGCCGATGTTGATGACTTTCTTGCCGTCGCCCAGCGCCTCGGCGTTGGCGACGAGCATCGTGCCCGCGTTGATGATGGTGTTGCCGGCGTAGGTGTTGGCGCCCGCGAGGACCAGCGTGGCGTCGCCCGCAACGGTCGCGTTGCCCGAGACGATGATGCCGATGGCGTAGGGGCCGCCGCGCGCGACCGAGCCGGCGACGACCACGTTGCCGGTGCCGGCGACCTGGATGTTCGAGCGGCCGCTGCCCGCGGTGACGTTGCCGGTGATCGTGAGATTGCCCGTGCCGTTGTTGATGAGGTAGCCGGTCGGCTGGCCGGTGGCGCCGAGCACGAGGTTCGCGCCGATCAACTCGTCCGCGGCGACACCCGCGCCGACGACGATCGCCGACTTGTTTACGTAGAGCGTGAGGGTGTCGCCGGGGGCGCCGATCGCGTAGGAACCGAGGGCGGCGCCGGCGAACGCGAGGCCGTTGACGGTGACATTGCCGGCGGCGCCCGCCGCGGCGCCGAGTCCGATGACGACCGGCGACCCGGGTGCGCCGCCGCCGCTGCGAAACGTGGCGATGTCGGCCGACGGCGTCGTGCCGGGGGAATCGCCGCTCCAGTTGGCGTTGTCCTGCCAGACGGACGGCTTCGCGGCGTCGCCGCCCGTCCAAGCGGCGCTGGCCGCGCGGGCGAAGGACACGCCCAGCATCAGCCCCGTGGCGAGGGTGGCGAAGGCGCCGGCTTTGCCGAGAAGCGCAAAGTCGATGCCTTTTTCAAACTCGATGCCTTTGGCCGTCGGGGCGTTCATGCTCAGGACAGCCGCAAACCGAGCTTCACGCTCACGGGGAACATCAGGCCGAGAGTCAGGCAGGCGCAGTTGCGCGGGATGTTGGATGGAATCGGCTGCGCGTGGACGATGTGCATGCGGTGCCGTGACAGGGGCAGGCCCGTGATTTCCACCACGGCGTCGCCCGCGGCGAGGCGCAGCGGCTGACCGCCCTTGAGCTCGACGGTCGCGCCGGCCTCGACGGGCCTCGACGCGGCGTCGCCCTCGGCCCAGGTCGCGCCGGGGCGGATGTAGAGCCGCAACTCGGCGGCGAGTGCGGAAGTCGATGCCGTGTCCAAGTCGATGCCGAGCGTGTCGTCGCGCCAGTCCACCGAGACGGCGTGTGTCCAGTCCCAGCGCATCGGGCACTTCGGGCCACCGGGGCGGAAGTGCAGCGTGTGCTCCCAGCCGGCGACTTCGCCGGACAACGCGACGCGCACGCCCGCGCCGATCGCGAGTTCGCGCGGCTGGATGTTCTGCAGGTTGGCGCCCGCGAGGTGGATCGTCTGGATGACAACGCCGCCGTGGTGCAAGTGGAACCAGTCGTCGCTGCGGCGAGGGCCGCCCCACTGGTCGCGCACGGTGTCGTAAAAATGGCCGCCTTTGTCCGCCGCCAAAGTCAATGCCGTGCGGCCGCGACGGCGGCGCAGGATCGACGTGTGCGCGAAATGCGCGTCGTAGCGGTCCTCGATCGGGCGCGACGCGGGCAGCGGCTCCGGGTGCGCCTCCATCTGGAAGAGCAGCGGGACAAGTTCGCCGAGCGGCTGGGTGGTGGGCAGCGCGCGCTGGGCGAGCGCCGTGAAGCGGCCGTCGCCCGTGAGCTGCGCCCAGCGCCGCGCGACGCCGTAGCTGGCGGGGCGGCAGCCCGCCTCGCCGCGGTCTTGGCGGTGGCTGAAGGACGAGTCAATCTCGCCGTTGGGTTGCAGGCAGCGGAGGACGAAGTGGCCGTTGCGCACGACGGCGTCGTTGAGCGCGGGGCGGCCCAGCAGGTCGGCGAGCATGAGCACGCCGGTGTTGGCGACGTTGTTGTAGCCGGGGCTGCGCTCCTCGAACCAGCAGCCGTCCTCGTCGCAGTCGATGCCGTCGGCGAGATAATCCTCGATTTTGGCGAGGTAGCGCGGATCGGGCCAGAGGCGGTGCAGCGCGGCGAGCGGGGCGCAGGCGGCCGTCCAGCGGTGGTTGGCCGTGTAGCCCGAGCCCGCCAGCACGGCCTCGCCGGCGCGGCGAAGGAAGGTTTCCAGGACCGGCAGCACGTCGGCCAACGGATCGGAAGGCTTCGATTTCAGCCGCGCATAAGCGAGCGCCAGCGCGGTGGCGGGGAAGCCGGCCTCGTTGGGCGAATACGCGCCGCCGAGGTCGAGGCGGCCGTCGGGTTTCTGGCGGCGCACGAGAAACGCCGCGCCGCGCCGGATGGCCTGCGCGACCGAGCCGCGGTCGTGGGGCACGATGTCGGGCCGGAGGTAGATCGCCAGCAACTGGCCGAGGATGAAGCCGGCCTGACGGCCGTCATACCAGCCGTTGCCATGCTCGCCGAAGGCGCCGTCGAGCGGCGAGCCGTCGGCCACCTGTGAGGCGAGCACGCGATCGAGCCAGCTCCGCCAAGCGGGCAGGAGCGGCGCGAATTCGCTTTCAATGGCGGCGGCGGACGAGGACCGGACCGCGGTATTCGAGGGCGGAAAGGCGATCATGGGAGACAAAAAAGGGCGGCACCCGCGAGGGACGCCGCCCGGGGAAAAACGGTTAGGCGGAAACTTGACGACGACGGCGGAACCAGAAGGCACCGAGCAAGGCAACCACACCGCCGATGACGCCCCAAGTCGCGGGCTCGGGGATCGCGGAGCCGGTGACGCTGAGGACGCCGGTGGAATCAACAAAGGAGAAGTTGTAGCCGTCGAACGAGCCGGTCCATGTGCCGGAGGAACCGGTAAGCGAGCCAACGATACTGCCAGTGAGCGCCACAGAGGTGAAATCGCCCGACGTGGTGCCGGTGAAAAGCTGGTAGCTGCTGGCAAGAGACGAACCGAGGAGGTTCAGCGTCAGCGTGCCGCCGGTGAGGCTCGTGCCGCTGCCCGCGGCAAAGGTGCCCGCCGTTGTGGCTCCAATATCAATCGTGGTGGAGATGCCCGAGAGGCTGTAGGACGACTTGGCGGAGACATCGAAGGTCGAACCGGCTCCGATGGTGTAGGCAGTGGACTTGATGGCGCCAGTGGAAGCCAAAGCAAAGTCAGTGTTGCCAGCGACCGTGATCGCACCGCTGTAGGTGTTATTTGCAGAGAGAGTCACAACACCACCACCGTTGATCGCCAAATTACCCGAACCGGTCACGGAACCACTAAAAACGGTCGTGCCACCGACGGCCGAATAAAGGGTGGCGTTGCCATAGGTGCCGATGGCGATGGCACCGCTGTAAGTCGACGTGCCGCTGGTCTGGGCACCGCCAATGGTGATCGAAGGGTTGGTTGAGCCCGAGGTTACCTGAATGGCCCGGCCAACGGTGTAGGCGCCGTTGGTCAGGATGCTGGCTGCATTCGTCCCAGACGAACTGCCAATCGTGACGGCAGTGGTGGCACTGCCCAACGCACCTGCAGCGCCAGATGGGGCGTCGGCACCGATCAACAGCGTGCCGCTCAAGACGGAGGTCGCGCCAGTGTAACTGTTGGCGGACGACAGTGTCAGCGCGCCTGTGCCCTGCATAACGAGACCACCCGCTCCCGAAATGACACCGGAGGAAACAACGGTGTTACCGGCCCCGGTGAAGACGAATCCATAGCCATTGTTAGCAAGGCCGCCGGTCAAGGTAAGCGTCCCCGCGTCCGAACCGATCGTGGCATTTCCCACGTTAATGTTGACCGCGCCGGTGTAAGTGTTGTTTCCGCTCACGTTCTCGAGAGAACCATTGCCCGTGCCGTTGCCGGCGATGACAAGTGTCGTGGCAGTCGTCGTGGTGATGCCACCCTGAAGCTGCACCACACCGCCGGAGTTCTCGGTGAGAGTGGTCATGTTGCCCAACGCACCATTACTTTGGAGAACCAATGTGCCAGCCGTCACGTTGCCCGTGGCGATGTATGTTGTTCCGCTAATGAAGGTGTTGTTGCCCGAAAGAATAACCGTGCCCGCACCGGTCTTGGCAAAGGTAAAGTTCCCCCCGCTACCACCAGAAATAGAACCACTGATAACCACGTTACCAGTGCCGCTGACGCTCAAGGTCGCCTTGGCGGTGGCGTTGGTAATGTTACCGGCAATCGTCAAAATCCCCGTGCCGTTATTAACGAGACTGTAGGCTTTGTTGGCAGGTGCGTTATACCCGAGCACGAGAGCGGCATCGATGAATTCGTTCGACGTGACGTTGGCATTCACGGTGATGTTCGCCCCGTTCGTATCAAGGGTAAGAGCGCCGTCCCCATTGGCACCGATAGTGAAGGAGCCAGGGTCGGCGGTCCCGTTACCAAACGCGATGGCTTGGACCGTAATGCCTGCGGAGCCGAGGGAAATGGTGTCGGTATTCCCACCAGTGCTCCCACCGGTGGCAAACGTCACGGTGTCACCCTGAGTTCCGTTGCCTGGATAAGACGTGTTGCCCCAATTGGAAGGGGAAGTCCAAGAAACATCATCACCGCCACCAGTCCAAGTATAAGCGGCGGCGCGGGAGAGCGAGGCGGTGCAAACGAGCCCAGCCGCGAGGACGGCAGCGGCGAGAGCCTTGCCCGCAAAAAACGGGCGCGAGGAGGTCGGGGTGGTTTTCATTGTCAGGATTGGGATGCTTTTTTTGGTTATAACCATTTTCAGGAACTGCAAGGCATTTGATTGTAATCAATCTAAAATTTAAAAGGCACTGAGTTGCGAGGGATGGGAGGGCGAGGCGGGGTCGGGGAAAGTCGATGCCTCGTCAGGCGCGAGGGTGGCTGGTACTGGCGCGGAGGAAAAGGGAGGGGGCGATCAGATCGTGGCGACCTTGGTTCTCGTCGGACCACAGGCGGTCGAGCACGCGGCGGGCGAAAAAGCGCGGCTCGAAGCCGATGGTCGTAAGCGCGGGATGAAGGAGGTCGGAGCAGGCCACGTTGTCCACGCCCAGCACGGAGAACTGGCCGGGGATGTCGATGCGGTGGCGGTTGGCGTAGTTGACCACGGCCCACGCGCCCATCGTCGAGATGGCGAAGATCGCGGTCGGGCGCTTGGCGAGCACGGCGGGCATGGCCTGCAGGGCGGCCTCGAAGGCGTTGGACCAGTTGGGCGTCTGGCAATCGTGGACCCACGACTGCGAGAGCCCGCGCGCGGCGCGGATGCGCTCCACGGCCTCGACGCGCAGCTTCACGTTGGCGAGCTCCTTCGGCTCGTTGATAAGAAAGGTGATGCGCTCGTGGCCGAGTCCGATGAGGTGATCGACCCCGATCTGCACGGCGGCGTCGTTGTCGATCGAAACGAAGGAGCCGGGATAACCGGATGGAAACGGGCCGCTGAGGACGGCGTGGTAGCCGCGGCGGTCGAGTTCCTCGAAGAGTTGCCAGGTCACGTCGATGGCGTTGCCGAGGAGCACCCAGCGCTGCATCTCGGGGGACTTGCGCAGGCCGGCGCAGGCCTGCGCGGCGGTCTCGCCTTTGTGCAGGTAGTGCAAGTCGAGCTTGTAGTCGAACTCGCCGCTCAGCGCGGCGAAGCCTTCGAGCATCGCCATGAAGAGGGGCGACGGATTGTCGGGCATGAAGATGCCGAGCAGACGGTCGGGCCGGGTTTTCTGGACAAAGGTGCCCCGCCCCACGTGCCGCTCGAGCAGGCCGCGGTCCACGAGCTCCTTGACGGCGCGGCGGATGGTGGGCTGCGAGACCTCGAGCATGTTGATCAGTTCACGGTCGGTATAAAAACGCTCGCCGTTGCTGCACGCGGTCTCGATGTGCCGGGCCAGCAGGCGATACACCCGCTCGTGCAGGAGTTCGTCAACTGAACCGAAGGCTTCGAGTGATTTGGCGTTCAACATGGGAAAATGGGAGCTGCGTGAGCTTCAGAGGGATGGAGACAACATCGACATACAAAAAATGGAATGTATAAAAGTCGATGCCTCTCAAGCGAAGTCGATGCCTTCGGGATTTCGATGTTTTTTCGAATGATGATTTTTCGGGTTTGGCGCGTTTCGCGGGAGGGCCTGGGTTTCAGGCCGGCCCTCCGGCGAAGGCATCGACTTTACTTCTTCCCCAGCGAGAGGTCGTCGGTGCGGAAGGGGGCGGCGGGGAGACCTTCCTTGTTGTAGAGGTTGCAGGCGGGGCTGTCGGCCCAAGCGTAGCGGACGGACACGGGCTTGGCCACCGCGGGGCTGCTGACGACGACGGAAGCGCCGTCGATCACGGCGTCGGCCGGCACGTATTTGCCGTCGGCGCCGGCGATGGCGAAGCCCTCGACCTTGGCGGAGGGGGCGGGACGCTTCTCAGGCGGGCGCTGGGAGGCGTAGAAGTTCTCCGGCGCGACGCCGGTGACGAGGCCGCCGACGACGTTGGCGAAGGTCACGCGGATTTTCCCGCCCTCGACGGCCTGACTCTTGTAGGTGGGGCCTGAATACACGCCGTCCCAGCCGTAGGCGACGTGGCGGGCGACGAGCGCGAGGCGGGTGCCGACGTCGAGCTTGTCGCCGGGGTGGATGTTGCCGGGGTTGCCGATGTCGATGGTGACGGCGTAGCCGGTGGCGGGGAGTTCGACGACCTTGGCCTGGGCCTCGCGGATGCCGGCCCAGGTGCTCTCGACGGGCTCGACGCGACCGGTCTTGTAGTCGGGGAGCTGGACGACGAGGAAGGGGAAGTCGCCCTGTTTCCAAAGATTGCGCCAGTCGTTGACGAGGAGGGGGAGCGCGGCGCGGTAGAAGACGGGTTCGTCGCCGTTGGACTCGCCCTGATACCAGACGACGCCCTTGATGCCGTAGGGGATGAGGGGCGAGATCATGCCGTTGAAGAGGCCGCTGGTGGTGCCGGGATTGGCCATGGGGTTGACGGGTTCGCGCGGAGGCTTGGGCGCCTGCGGGCGCGGGGGCACGGGCTCGCCGGCGGCCTGGGCGGCGGCGACGCGCTGGCGGTAGGTCTTGTTGTCGGCGGCGTAGGCGTCGAGGGCGGCCTTGTTGTCCTCTTTCCACTTGGCGAGCTCGGCGTCATACTTGGGCTTGGTGACGGTCTGGTAGGTCTTCTCGATCTCGGCGGCGTTGTCCTGGAACTTCTGGGCGGCGGCGGCGAAGCCGGCCATGCGGGGCGAGGACTTCAGGGCGGAGAGGCTGGTCCAGGCGTTGATGCGCGTGCCGCCCACGGCGGACTGGATGAGGCCCACGGGCTGGCCGGTGAATTGCTGGAGCGCGTGGCCGAAGTAGTAGCCCACGGCGGAGAAGCCGGACCAGGCGGCGGAGCGCGTGAGCGTGTCGGCCGAGCACACCTGCCAGCTGCCGCGCAACGGGGTCGGGAGATCGGGCTGGTAGTCCTGGCCGATGTCCGTGGCGGGCGCGGCGGCGATGGCACGGGGCATGGAGAAGAGGCGGATCATGGGCTCGTTTATCTTCTGGAACTCGGCCATGGGCATGAAGGCGCGGATGCCGAACTCCATGTTGGACTGGCCGGAGCACACCCAGACGTCGCCCACGAGGACGTCGTGGAAAACGAGGGTGTTTTTGCCCGCGACGGTGACGTCGATGGGCTTGGCGGAGGCCTGGAGTTTCTGGAGTTTCACCATCCAGCGTCCGTCGGCCCCCGCGGTGGCGGAGGCGCGGTCGCCGCCGGCGGTGACGGTGACGGTCTCGCCGGGATCGGCCCAGCCCCAGACGGGGACGGCGAGGTCGCGCTGGAGGACCATGTGGTCGCCAAAGATCGCGGGGAGGCGAACGTCGGCGCGGGCCGAGAGGCATGCGGCGGACACGCACAGGAGGGAGGTGAATAGGCGTTGAGTGAGCATAAAGTTAAAAGAGAGCGAAAATGTAAAAGGCACCGAGTTTGGCCGCTCAGCGCATGGCGACGTCGGGCGCCGCAGACTTGGGTGGCGGGAGGATTTCGGGAACCGTCAGATAGAGGCTTTGCAGGCCGTTCTGGGTGACCTTTTCATAGGCAAACACCAAAGCCCGCGAAGTGGGCCGCGCCTGCATCGCCCAAGTCGGCAGCTCATCCCACTGTCCATTGCGCAGCACCGCCAGCTTCAGACAAGCGCGGCTGTAGGCATCGCGAGCGGGCATCACGACCAGCTTGGACTGGCCCACGGCGAGTTGGTCAACCGAGCCGCCGTTGGCGACCGCGATAGGCTGCGGATGAAAATTGAACAGGCGGATGTAACCTGCGGGGAACGCTTCGTCGCTGTCGTCGAAAGCCTGTGCCCGGAGCGGATTCGTCCGCGTGCCGGGAAAGAGCACAATCAACACTTTTTTCCAACCGGCCGGGTAGCTGACACTCGCCAAGGTCACGCGCACAGGGGCGCCTTGCGCATCGGTGGTCTGCTTGAACAAGACAAAGGGCGAGCCCCCCGTGTATTGGAAGGGGCTGCTTCTTCCGTAGCCAGGGATGACGGGCGTGGCGACCTTGCCTTGATCCTCAAACAGGAGCCCCGCCGGCAGTTTGTCAAAACTGACGAAAGATATCGTGACGGCACCGGGCAACGCCGCCGACGACTGCGACTGGGCGAATACCGACCCGACAAGCAAGGCGCAGGACAGCCCCGCGCAGAGCCGAAGGACCAAGGACAGGAAAGCGCGAGTGTTCATGGGATTTGGGGGTTAAAGGGAAAAGGCATCGAGTTTGGGCGGACTAGAGATCGTTGGCGGTGAGCCATCGGAAGGAGATGACCACGTAGCGACGACCAAAAGTCGTGTTGGTGGAGTTGAGCGAGGCGGCACCGGTGGCGGAGTCGCCGGCGTCGGGCGACTGCGAGGCATCGACATATTCGGGGAGGCGCTGGACGACGGCCTCGCACCAAGCGCGGCCGGTCACGGCACCCGTCACGGGATTTTGCACGTCGCCGTAGGTGCGGATGGTAAACGTGTCCGAGCGGGCCGAGATGGCGCTGCCGATTTTTTGCAACACGTCGGCCTGCGTGAGATAGCCAGGCGCGCCGAAGTTGAACTGGCACACGAGGCCGCCGTTGAGCAGCTCGCGCTGGGAGGGATACAGGTTGCTCTTGGTGGAAAACGCGCACCAGCCGCTGCTGTTGCTGCTCAATGCGAGAGCAGTTTGATTATTATTGTAGGTAAACTGGCTCGCGGCCATCAGCGGCTGGTTCAACGCGGCGTTTAATCCGGTGGTGAGGTCGAGCGTGCCGCTCGTGTTCCCCGCCGTGAGGTTGAGGATCGCCGTCTGGATCGCCCCGAGGGAGCCCACCTTGAGGCGCAGATCATTGACGTTGGTGCTGGTGGCGCTGGTATCGGAAGTGCCGTAGTTGATGACGCTGCCGCTGATGTCCGCACCCGTCGTCATATCATTCGCCGCACTGATCAGGCGACGATTGACGAAATCGGCGATCGACATGAACGGACCGCGCACCTTGACCGCCTCGACGAGGTTGCGCGCAAGGGTGTCGAGATCGGCGTTGGTCAGGTAACGGCTGCCCTGCCACGCGCCGGTGGTTTGCGCCCCGTTTTGATTGCTGGCCGCGTAAGTCGTGGAGTTGTTGGAGGCAAAGGCCTGCGCCAAGGGCAGGAGAAACCGCGAATAATTATTGGGCAACCCGTTCGTAGTGACAGTCGGATCGACCGTGCCAGTGGTGGCGGCGGTCGGAGAGACGACGGTGCCGCCGCTGGGCACGGGCACACCCGAAAGCCCGCCAAGAAATGCGCGCCATGCCGCCACCGAGGTCGAGTTGATGTTGAACGCGCCGTCGAGGAGGAGCGAGTCGGCGGCCTTGGTCACCGAGCGCACGTCGACATACGTCGGATAACCGGAGTTGCCCGGTAACATGCCCGCAACGGGCTTCATGCGGGTGTCGGGGAGTTGCACCGTCGAATCGAAAACATCGGTGTCGCCGCCCGAATTTTGCGGGATGGTCGAGAGAAAGAAGCGGTCCCAGAGCGCGTGGTTGGCGAGATAGGAGGCGTCGCGCAACAGGTAGTTGTTGGGAGTAAAGCTACCCTGGGTCGCCGCCGCCGAACTCGCCGCGGGGGCAGCCGCGAAACCGCTCCAGCGCCCCGCGACAGAATCGCGACCGATGCGAGGATCGGGCCAGGAATTGCCGAACACATAGCTCGGCTGGAATGAATAAGACGACATGTCCACGTGCTGCAGCTCGCCAAGCGACATCACCACGGGGTAGCCGCCGTTCCCCGAAACGGCCGTCTGTGTCCTCGGGTAGTCGAACAGGATGTAATTATTCCCCTGCCCTTTGTTATAAATCGTCGATCCACTCCAGATCAGGTCCGGGCCGGTCGTCCCCTGCTGGTAGGCCATCTGCGCCGGCCTAGTGGTGTTGGTGCTTATAAGATTCGAAAAGCGCCCCGATGGGAAAAATGGATCGCCCGAGATGGTTATGGCAGGGGACTCCAAATCCGTCAGGCAACCGTAGGCGCCGCGGACGTTGAATTGGGCGAAAATTGCGGCCGTCTGGCTCCCGGTCGATCCACTAATCCATGTCCCGCCACGATCATCGGGCAGAAGCATACCCACGCTATCCACGAAAAACTGTGCCGGATCGATGATCGCCACCGCGCTGGCCTCCAAAATATGCGAGCCTTGGCTCCCCGTGAAAGGGACGGAGGTGTTCAAGGATCCGTATGAATCCGTCTGATTGCTGGGGCTTTCGATATCCTGTAACGGAGTCGGCGCCGAACTGGAACCATAAGATGCGGAGTTATACGTCGAGGCCAGATACAGGCGTGCCGAAAACCGGTTGTCGAAAGTCGACGCCCCCGAGTAATTCGTCACATACTTGGCCATGATCCACCCGAGCTGTTGCGTGGTCGGGTCAAACGCAGGCGTCGCCGGTGTGCCCGTGCTCGGAAGGGTCATCAACTGCAGGCTGATAAAGTTCCCAGTCGTCACATAGGGGAACGCCAAGAGGTGAGGCACCATCACTGGCAACGACTGGGGAGCGACACTGACCGTGGTGACCGCCGGATAGGTCTGCCCGCCCGTTCCCTCCAGCGAATACGCCACCGCCTGTCCAGGTGCCAGGCTCGTCCCCTGAAGCAGGACGCGCACGCATTGCGCCGCCTGCGACGCCGCCCCCGGGACAAGCAGGGGAAGCACATTCACAGCGACGATCTTTTGAACGCCCGTCGTCGTGAAATACGAGAGAGGCGCAGAAAAGGTCGTGTCTTGCTGGGTGAAAGACGCCACGGACACCTGCACCTGGATATTCTCATGGAGCTCCAGCACCATGTCTGTCGCCGGCAACGTGACATTGTGAGGATTCCAAAGTGTCACCAAGGGCTGGATCAACAGATAAAGCGGCGACCCCGGACCGGCGCTCATCAGCGTGTAGTTAAGCGAGTAAGAAGTGATGACCGGGTAGATGCCTTGCCCGGTGATCTTGTCGCCCGAGACCGTATCCGGCTGGATGGCCGCCGCCGTGGCGTCGAAGCCACTGCCTGTCAGTCCTCGACCGATATCATACCAGCTCTTGATCAAGGAAAACGTCGGCAAACGACCTCCCGGATAGGTGGTGCCTGCGGGATAGAGAGCCGAGCTATTGCCCGTCGTCACGATGCCGGCGGTGACGGCGTCTTGGTAGATGCAATCGGTGGCGTTGAAGGCGCCGTCGGTGTTGCCGGTTTCGAGGTAGCGGGTGAGGTCGAGGCGCAGACCGCCGCGCTCGGTGTCGGCGAGCACGCCGGCGCCGTAGGTCGTCAGGTCGAAGGCATGGAGATTCATCTGTCCCTGCGGCAGCACGCTGTTTCCGGCCGCCGTCAGCCAAGGCGCCTGGGCGGAGGTCACGAGGGAGCGCAGTTGGGAGCGGCTCGCGGTGCCGTTGCCATCGGTCGTGAACACGCTGGCGAAATTAGGGAAAGCCTGGGTGAGCGTGGCCGTGCCGTTGTCGGTTAGCACCTGCTCGGCCCCGGCGCGGGAGGGCTGCATCGCCTTCCAGTAATACTCCGCGCTGGCGGGCGTGCCCGTCGTGGTGATGGTGGTGTTGGCGACCGTCTCGGGGGCGACTTCGGTGACCTTGGCCATCACGCCGTCGTCGCCCACCCAATAGGCGTAGTGCCCCACGGTGGCGTTGGCCGTCGTCAGGCCGGGCAAGGCGCTGGAAGTGATCGCCACCGTGGGAGCCACGACGCGGGCGGCGGTCGTGTTGGAGGCGCCGAGAGAGTTGCCGCTGGAATCGGCGCCGCTGTAGAGAACCTGGTAGGTGGACGAAGCGCCGGTGGTGATGTTGCCGGTCGGCACGACGGAGGTGGCGTTGCCCTCGTTGCCGCTCACCAGCCAGGCGATGGGCGCAGGACGCTGACGGCCGCGGACGCCGAGGGTGCCGTAAACGCCGGTCAATTCGTTCCACTGGGAGCTGTCCCAGACGCCGGTCCAATAGGGATTGGGCACGCCGTCGATGATGGGCTGGCCGGCGGAATCACGGTTGAGGGGGTTGGTGTCGAGAATCTCGGCGCGGGCGGTCACGCGCTGGTCGGGCCCCGTGTAGCGCTGCAACTGGCCGATGGCCAGGTTGAGCGCCAGCAAGGCGTTCGACCTCGCCTGCACGAGACTCTGGCTGTTGGCCGTCACCTGCGTCTCCACCCGCGTCATCGAGCTCAGCCCCACCAGCAGCAGCACCAGAAACGCCAGTAGCGTAATAGTTATAAGCAAAGCGAAGCCCCCTAAATCCTTGGTGGATTTTCGCAACGAAACAGACGGAGCTCGTCGGTGGTTGGGAAGGTACTGGGGCATGGAAAAGTGAAAGGTTAAAAATTTCCCATCCAATTATTAATTAATGAAAAAGCAGTAAACCAACGAGGATGCTGAAAAGGAAATCATCGGAAATGATCAGACTCAAAACGGGGTTGACAGAGGGAATTCGAAAGCTGACTTAATTGATTACAACCATTCTACGAAAGGCAAGTCGCAAATGCTTTTCGAGCTTAATTCTTAAACCCCCGCTCCGACAGACCTTACCTCACATCGGGCGATCTAAACGCACCTTTTCCCATGAAAAACTCCCCTCGCGCGGTCCTCGCGCTCGCCCTCCTCGGCCTCGCCGCTCCCATCGCCTACTCGGCGAGCTACACCACCACTTGGATCGGCAATTCCGGCGGCACCGCCGCCGACTACGTGGGCAACGGCGCGCGTTCGCTCTGGGTGTCGCCCGAAGGTGTCGCCTACACCGCTTCCAACTGGGACGAAAACGGCCGCAACATCGGCGTTTACCAGAACGGCGCCGTCGTCGGCGCGATAGGCCACACCAAGGACTCGCAGGGCTCCGCCATCGGCGGCGACACGAAGTGGATCTTCAGCGCGCAACAATCGCCCAACGGCGGCAAGATCGGCCGCTACGACCGCGCCAACGGCAAACGCGACCTGCTCTTCCAGGCCAGCGCCTCCCACGCCGGGGGCGACGTCATCACCGGCATCGCCGTCGCGGGCGGACTCGTTTACGTGAGCGACTTCGCCGGCGGCCGCGTGTGCGTCTTCACCACCGCGGGCGCGCCCCGCGCCTCGTGGGCCGTGCCCGAGCCCGGCGCCATCGCCGTGGAAAACGACGGACGGCACCTCTGGGTCGCCCGCAAGGACACCGGCGAAGTCCGCCGCTACGACGCGACCGGCGAGACCGGCGCGGTCATCAAACTCGGTGCCTCGTCCCGCCCCTCCGCGCTCCACATCGACGCGCAAAACCAGCTCTGGATCGGCGACCAGGGCCCCGACATGGACATCAAGATCTACAACCAACTCGATGCCTCGCCCGCGCCCGCCGGCACCTTTGGCGTGCGCGGCGGCTACCTCTCCGAGGACGGCGGCCACCGGCGCGGCGAAGTCGGCGCCCTGCGCTTCACCCGCGTCGTCGGCATCGGCACCGACAAGGTCGGCCGCGTTTACGTCCTCACCAACCCCTGGGGCGGCACCACCGACCTCGGCCGCGACGGCTACACCAACCTCGAATGCTACGACCGCTCCACCGGCGCCCTCGTCTGGGCGCAGCAAGCCCTCAACTTCGAGGCCGGCGCCTCCCCCGACCCCGGCACCGACGGCCGCGACTTTTACAGCGGCAACATCATCTACTCCGGCACCGGCGGCGCCGGCTTCCGCGCCAACACCATCGACCCGTTCCGCTACCCCGGCGACCACCGCATCGACACCCACACCAAATCCCGCGGCGAACACTTCGGCATGGTCGCCAGCGTGAACGGCCACCGCATCCTCGTCGCCTGCGGCCAGAACCCCGACGTCTTCTACACCTATTATTTCAACCCCTCCACCGACGGCCTCGTCGCCATCCCCGGCCGCATCTTCGGCCTGCACCCCTCGCCCCCCATCCGCAGCGGCCTCGACCTCGCGACCAACGGCGACATCTGGACCTCCCTCGACAAGAGCAACGCCATCCAGCGCTTCCCCCTCACCGGCTTCGCCGCCGACGGCGCGCCCATCTGGGGCCCGCCTGTCTCCACGCCCATCCCCGCCTCCCTCGGCCACTTCAACCGCATCGTTTATGTCCCCGCGACCGACACGATGGTGCTCGCCAGCAGCCCCGCCCGCCAGTGGGTCGTGCTCGGCGACCGCGTCGAAGTTTACCACCGCTGGCTGGCCAACGCCCGGCATGACTCGCCCGACGTCGTCATCCCCCTCACCCGCGCCATCGGCAAGTCCCTCGCCGCCGCCGGCGACTACCTCTTCGTCGGCTACTACGCCGTGCCCAATGTCGATGTCTTCGACCTCCGGACCGGCTCCCTCGTCCTCACCATGACGGCCAGCAACGACGTCGCCCCCGGCAACGACACCGACTCCATGTATGGCATCCGCGCCTACAAAAAATCCGACGGTACCTACCTCGTGACCAAGGACGACTACAACCACACCAAACTCCTCGTCTTCACCTTCACGCCGTAAACGCTCCCCGACGCCCCGCGCCCGACTTTCCAGCCTCGAACAAAGTCGATGCCTCGGCACCTTGGTGACACCGACGACCGCCCACCGATGACAGCCCTCCCACCGTCACCCGCCGCACCGCCGCCTCGCTGGACGATCCTCCCCGGCGGCGGCCCCGCCATCGCCTGGACGCCCGCGCCCGGCGAAGCCCACGAGGACCACATCGAGATGAGCGGCGAGCAAGTCTCCCTCATCGCCACCTACGGCGTGGACGCCGCCGGCCGCTGCCGCGTGAGCCGCCAAGTCATCTGGCCCATGCTCCGCTTCCAGCCCAACCGCACGCGCGACCACCTCTCGCTCGTCTTCGGCGAAGACCCGATGCCCCGCCTCCTCGTCGACCGGATGCTCGCCGACGCCACCGTCGCCCGCGTGACGCTCGACGGCCTGCTCAAACTCGAAGGCTCCCTCACCCACAACGGCGCCCGCCAAGGCATCGACTTTGCCCGCACCGTTTTCCCCTCGACGACGCTCCCCGTCGTCATCGACACCACCGAGCTCGTCAACCGCTCCGACCGCGAACTCACGATCGAGATCGAGGCCAACGAACGCCAAGTCCGCACCAACCCCGCGCGCGGCGTCTATGGCGCCTACCTCGCCGGCTCGCGCGTCGTCGGCGCCGGCGAGTTCACGCTCAAACCCGACGAACGCCTCGCGTTCACCGTCTGCATCTCCGCGCGCAAGGAAGTCGATGCCTTGAAACTCGATGCCTCGTCCGCCGAAGGCATCGACTTTGCCCGCGAGGAACAAGCCCGCCGCGCCCGCGTCGTCGCGCTCGTCAAAAACCTCGTGCTCGAGACGCCCGACCCCGTGCTCAACACCGCCTTCGCCTTCGCCAAGATCCGCGCCGGCGAGAGCATCTTCCGCACCAAGGGCGGCCTCCTTCACAGCCCCGGTGGCGGCCCCTACTACGCCGCGATCTGGGCCAACGATCAGGCCGAATACGCGAATCCGTTTTTCGGATACTTCGGCGACGCCCTCGCAACCGAGGCTGCGATCAACGGCTTCCGCCACTTCGCCCACCACATCAACCCGGATTACCTCCCCATCCCCAGCGCCATCAACGCCGAGGGCGACGGCTTCTGGCACGGCGCCGGCGACCGCGGCGACATGGCCATGCTCGCCTACGGCGCGGGCCGCTTCGTGCTCGCCCTCGGCGACGAAAAAGCCGCGCGTGAGCTCTGGCCGCTCATCGAGTGGAGCCTCGAGTTTTGCCGCCGCAAACTCAATGCCTCCGGCGTCGTCGCCTCCGACAGCGACGAGCTGGAAAACCGCTTCCCCGCCGGCGACGCCAACCTCTGCACCTCGTCGCTCTATTACGACGCGCTCAATTCCGCCGTCATGCTCGGCCGCGACCTCGGCAAAGTCGATGCCCTGCTCGCCGGCTACGCCGCGCACGCGGCCGCGTTGCGCGAAGCCATCAACCGTCACTTCGGCGCCACGGTCGAGGGCTTTGAAACCTACCGCTACTACGAGGGAAACACCGTGCTCCGCTCGTGGATCTGCATCCCCCTCGCCGTCGGCATCGACGAACGCGCCGCGGGCACGATCGACGCTCTGTTTTCCTCGCGCCTCTGGTCGGCGGACGGCCTGCTGACTCAGGCCGGCGACCACACCTTCTGGGACCGCGCCACGCTCTACGGCCTGCGCGGCGCGCTCGCCGGCGGCGGCGTGGCGCGGGCGATGGAGTTTCTGACCTGTTACTCCAACCGCCGCCTCCTCGGCGAGCATGTGCCGTATCCGGTCGAGGCCTACCCCGAGGGCAACCAGCGCCATCTCTCCGCCGAGAGCACGCTGTATTGCCGCGTGTTCGTCGAAGGCCTCTTCGGCCTGCGCCCGACCGGCCTCCGCTCCTTCGCGTGCCGCCCGCGCCTGCCGGAAAACTGGCCCGCCATGGCGCTGCGCAAAGTCTATGCCTTCGGCCAAGCCTTCGATCTCGTCGTCACCCGCGAAGGCGCCGGCCTGCGCGCGGAAGTCCTACGCGAAGGCCGCGAGCCGCTCGTCCGCCGCCTCGCCGCAGGCGCGACGACGGACTTCGACTTGGCGTGACGCAAGCGGCGCGTTCCCATTCCTCGGCCTGCACGCGAGGCTTGCCACTGTTGGCAAACTCAATGCCTTTCCCTTTCGCCCCTCGCCCCCATCCTTCCCCGCTCCCATGACTCGCCCCCCCCTTCGCGCCTGCCTCGCACACCTCCTTCCCGCGCTGACCTTCGCCGCCATCGCGCACGCCGCCATCACCGTCACGCCCAACCACCCGAACGGCATTTATGCCCCCGGTGAAAAAGTCGTCTGGACTGTCGCCGAAACCGGAGGCGCCTCCGGCCCTAGCGCTCTTAGTTACACGGTCAAGAAAGACGCCAAAGTCGAGGTCGCCTCCGGCGTCATCGATCTCTCCAAAGGCCCCGCCACCATCACCGCCACGCGCGACGACCCCGGCGCCCTCCTCGCCGCCCTCTTCGTCCCCGGCAAAGAAAAATCCCCCGCCCTCGCCCTCGGCGGCGCGATCATCGCTCCCGACAAAATCACCCCCTCCGCCCCGGCCCCCGCCGACTTCGACGCCTTCTGGCAGGCCAAACGCCAAGAACTCGCCGCCGTCCCGGCGAATCCGTCCCTGGAAAAAATCGCCGACGTGAAGGACGGCCAAGGCATCGACTTTTACAAAGTCACGCTCGACAATATCCGCGGCACCCACGTCCGCGGCCAGCTCGCCCGCCCCTCCGCCCCCGGAAAATATCCCGCGATCATCCAGTTCCAATACGCCGGCGTTTACCCCCTCCCTCCCGCCAACGTCACCGGCTTCGCCCACCGCGGCTGGCTCGCCCTCAACATCAGCGCGCACGACCAGCCCATCGACGAGCCCGCCGATTTTTACGAAAAACTCCGCACCGGCCCGCTCAAGGACTACATCCATATCGGCGCCGAAAGCCGCGAGACCTCCTATTTCCTGCGCATGTTTCTCGGCTGCGTGCGCGCCGTCGACTACATCGCCAGCCGCCCCGATTGGGACGGCCGCACGCT
>JANBPO010002239.1:0-34848 GCA_024336825.1 Amorphophallus titanum | reverse complement strand
ATACTCCCCGACTCTCTTCGAATCTGGGTAGTCTGCACAAAGGAACGTCAACACAACACGGTGACCATGAGAGCAGGTCACGGGATATACCCAAAGGAAGATAAAATATGAGCAGGAGGCAGGAGCAAATTCAAGGAAGACATACCTATTGGTCCAGAGTACATGGGTGAGGGGGACAAATAATGCAGCGAGGGTTCTTTATTTCGGGAAGCTCCTTCATGGACCAACCAACAAACATCCCCTATTGAGACACAATGTTCGGCCAATAGGGCTAGGTCCTCGTGACCATGAACTAGCAAGCAATGGTACAGGCCGAGATGGTCCATACCCCATCCGTCGGCATATCTAAAGGCGATAAACAAAGGGTGGCTCAATATCGCCTCGGCCTTATCGCTCATGGAAAGGTCGTGGATGCGCAGTAGCACAAAAAGCCAAGAGGTCTGACTATAGAAAGTTGGCCACAGGTCCTCCTTCCTAATGAATGTCCTATAAGGACAGTGACGATCAATCTCCGGGCGCCAAGGAGAAGGGGAAGCGAGAGACTCCTCCACAGGCAAAGGAAGCTACTGTAGCACCAGTCTGTCACTCCCCACGCGGCATAACCCTTAAAGGGTCTTCAGAAAATCATCATTCTTGACATTGGGAAGCTCCGGTTGTGGTCTTGGGGTGCTACACTTCATCGCCTTTCGAGCCGCCAAGTAAGCTTGCACCCCATCATCTTTCCGATGCTTTAGTCTCCTCAGATGAGCCGGATCGATCTCAAGCACCGGGGAGGGCTGAGAGCTCAGGAATTTCCTCTCTACTGTATCCCAACAGTCATTTTAGGAATTTCGAAAGAAGCCAGTGCGGGAATTCCACCATTTAATATACCACAGCATCACACAGGGAAATTGTGCAGGGGCGGGCACCCTAAATGTAGCAGCCTCTCGGTGATGAAAATAATCCCACCAGGTGTGAGCCTTCTCAATTGACATCACCCCTGACCTGACTCAGCTTTCTAGGGAAAACTACGCTGAAGATGGAGGAATGTGCTGGTCGTAACCAAAGTTTCTATCGAAATGGAAAGGGTAATAGGGTTCCAAGAAGGTGGTCCCTCCTTTCCGAAAGATGAGAATGCTGGGTCGGATAGATAGAACCTTGTCCACTAAATCTGCCTCCAAAGAAGGCCGCGTGTAGGTTGCGCCAGAAATCAGGTGGGTATAGTCTTCCACTACTCCGAATTTGCACTCTTGCAAATAACTCACCAGCGGACTGGAGTGTGCGGCGAAGCTCCAAAAGTGAAGTGCATCGGGAGCGTTTAGCAGAACCTTCGTCAACTGCCCCCCGATAGAGAACAGCTGATCCGTGGGCTGGTTCGGTTCTGCACCGACAAACTCCAACATCATCGGGAATAAATTTTTTGACAGCAATGAGCGGCGAGCAAACTCAGGGAACAGAGTGCACACCCAAGCGTTGAAAAAGTGAAGAGGACCGATGGTCCACAGATTTCTCAGAGGACATGAATAATGAAGATCTCCTAGCATCTTATATATCAGACATAATGCGGCTGGGCAGATGGATAACTTCACGCCCCACGCCATGAGGCATGCCGAGTATATGGCTTCGGCACGGATGACAGTTCCGTCGCCCTGGGGAAGGGCAAATTCACACAACCAATAAGTCAAATATGCCGTGCAGTGGGTGACGACATCTACTCCGGTAACATTTGGACCACCCCATCATCCTTGCTACAAAGAGGCTGCCAAATGAGTCTTCCGACGAGGACGCTTCACTGATCTGCTCGGGACCGCTGCAACAGAAGGAAAATCCTTATACTTCTGGTCACCTCCAAAGAAGAGCTGTAACCACATCCCCATCCTCACTCGTTTCCTCTCTTTCTTCGGACGAGCACGAGAAGAAGATCCTCTTCTCGCTTTTCATGCATACATAACATACACACCTATCATTTTGTCCCATTTATAGGGGTTAAAAATCCCTCCCCCGATGCGTTCTCCCTTAATTTCTCATGCTATTCTCTGCATTCAGAATTGATGCTACGCTCATAGTTTGAATGGGCTTTTATCCTCCTTTTGTCTTTGTTTCACAGGATATCAAGTCTAAATGTGAGGCCCTTGTCTTCTAGTCGACTGGAAGGTGAGGAGGTATAATCCACATAAGTTCCCACATCCTTTTCCCACGCGCGATCACATTGTAGCAGTCTTCCTCGACCGCATCTTCTCTTCTTATTTTCCAAGGTACGCAATAGGTCTTCCAGTTTCTGTAACATCCTTTTCCTACTGTTAACCCTTGGTGGTGATCACGGTACATCTTCTTATCTCTTATCGCCCTTTTTCCCTTTCCCATATTCTACGCCTATGTTTATGCACATTTGTTGGGGCGGGGTATAATTATCAACACTACTGACCCCATACTTTCACCTCCTACCAAGGAAGCTATAGTCGGAGGAGCTCAACACCCTCCCCACCTCCACTCCTCACTCATAGTCCTCCCATAGGCCAAACGCTCAGGGTGGAGTCAACCCTAGACCAGTCCACTCACATCCCCATAGGGCATCGTCATCTACCCCCACCATCCTAGCCTCTCTCCAAATCCAACCCTGATAAGGGCATGAACATGGGAATAGAGAGACAAGGTGCATGAGGCCTCCCCCGACTGAGAAGAAGAGCATAAGGCACAATTCCATGAGTCGGGCTAGGAAATTTCCATCCAACCCACTGACCCACAACCTGGTATGGTTAGATGCACTATGATCCAAGCCAAGGAGGAGAATAGGCGACAAAATTTCATTCCTCAACCAACCTCAAAATTCACGTAGAATCACTTATTCAATATGGTGGAAAGATAATCATAGAAGAGTTCTTAGCCCAATGGCTAAAGAAAAGTCTAATCCTAGGAAGTCCAAACCCATTTTACCCGTTCAAGGAGCACCATTCCCAAATAGTGCCCATCAACTCCTTTCACACCACTTTCCAATCCTACTACATTGTAGAGACCATGGATGATCTTATTGAGGGTTGTTGTACCCGGACTATTTCTCGGTAAAATCACAAGAAATGAGGGTTCGGGCATTCCACCGAACACCCTCAGGCACGGGCTATCCATCCCTTTCTACAATCCCATGGGTCCCTACAAGGGCCCTGACTGGCCTACCATGATGCACAGAGACACAAGCAACTCCCCAGAGTCAACTCCGGTCACTCACATGCGGGCCTTGCCCGTATCCTGCATCGCCGCCCGGGCCAACCCGGGGGCGCCCCGACGTCGAGCCATGCCACGTGGAACCCAGCAAAAAGGGCCAAGGGGTCTGCCTAGAAGCAAGCCTTTCAACCCCCCCAAGGTCAAAGGGAGACCTAACCAAGTCAACCACAGGCTTTGGAGGCCCGCCGCACGCATATACAGCTCACGTGGGTATGTTCGGCATTCTGTCGAACACCTTATGGGCGCATATATTCCAGCCCATCTACACCAAACCACGGGTGACCCTGTGGTTCCAGCCCCTCAATTGGGTCCCACAATGACCCCCCAGCTAGTCAGGCCTAACCCCAACACTCAGACACGTGGCAATGAGTCATCTGATCCTAGCATTCGGGCCAACCCGAGGCTACCCTTGACAACCCACCGTACAATGCGGCACATAGCCCGAGGTGTGGCTCACAGACACAAAGTGCCACCCCTTAGCTCCCACGAGCTACTGTCATCAACCCAAGGCCCGCCGCGTGGCCCCTCAGCCACCTACTCAAGCCGTTCGGCAATATGGGGCATGTCGGGCATTTACCCGAACACCTTGCGAGCGGCTACGAGATGAGTTTGCCATGATCACTAGGAAGTTTAAGAAATTTCTTAGGAAGGAAGGAAAGGGGCTTAGAGGAAAATGCTTTTTAGGAAAGAAGCATTTGAAAAATAAGTCGGAACCTGCTAAGAAACATGATAGTATTGTATATTATAACTACAGGAAAGCAGGACATCTCAAGACAGATTGTCCTGAGTTGAAAGACAAATAGCCCAGGTGGAAAAACAAGAAGGGAAAGGCCATGATTAGCACCTGGAGCGTTGAAGAAGAAGAAAGTTAGAGCAACTCCTCTGACAGTGAGAAAGAAGATCGGCTATGCTTGATGGCCAAGGGTGATGAAGATAAGGAAGATGATGATGAGGTAACTTTCCCATTTGAAAACTCTACACAGAGTCAGTGGGAAGAAGTATATGCTAAAATTCTTAATAAATATGATGATATTCGTAGAGAAAATAGACATTTGAAAAGAAAAGTAAATTTATTAGTTCATGATAACATCTGTGAATGATAAACTTGTATGTCTGGAAACTGAAAACCTCAATCTGAAAAACTCTCTTGATGAAGTTGAAAGTAGTAAAATTGTCTTGATTGATTTAAGAGCTGAAAATGAGAATCTTAAGAACACCATTGATGAACTCAAAATAAGAATGTAAAAGTTTCAGGAAGAAACTAGGATAGCTACTGAGAAATATGAAGCTGTCAATGGTGTGAATAATGAACTGAAAAAGACAATTGAAAAGCTAGAAAAGAAAAATCAGGACAAACAAACTTCCCTTGAAGGCATGACACAAGGAACAGAAAATCTAAATGCCATCTTTGGGACAAGAGTAAATTTCAGGAAGGAAGGTTTGGGTTTCAACCCAATGAATAAGAAATGGTTTGATGTAAAAACTATCTCTTTTGTGGCTGAAGAAAGAACATCACAACCTTTGATAAAAATGACTTTTGGAGAGAGTCAGAATAAAAAATCTGTAAAAATTGTTGAGAAAACCAAGCCCAGTGCCGAGAACAAGGGCAAAGGGAAGGTAGAGGTGTCTAGAAAATCTTGCTCACACACTACCACACCTCAGACCAAGGGACAAGCTAGGGGTCAATATGTTAAGGCTAGAGTTCAAGGAAGACCCAAGGCTAATGCAACCCAGCCTCAACAGAAAGGTCGAGGCAACTACAATCCTGTACCAACCTCTACTTCTACTGGGTTCAAGTCCTTTAGGAACCAAGGTCCTAGTAGAGATACCTCAGGTCAAGGCTACTTCCAGAGTGCTCCGACCTATTCTTCATTTCATAACTCCTATCACCATAATTCTGATAGGAGAGGTCGAGGCAACTTCTATGTAAGGTCTATGTAGCATAACTTCCTGAACTCATATGCTACTCAGATGTATAGACCTTATCCTTGGAACTCCTATGTGCAACCTAGGCATAAAAATTTCAGAAGCCAGAAAACTTATGGCTTTGTCCATCCCATGCCTAATCAGCCTAGGAACTATAATGCTTATACTGCTCCCAATGCCCATTAGACTGGTCACTAGCAAAGAAGCTTTCAAAATGGTTCTAGGAAGAAGAATGCCACATGTCAGAAATAATCATCAAAGATTAAAAATGGCAAGAAAAAGTAGACTAAACTGAATGACAAGAAATCCACAAATTTTGTAAAGAATTCAAAACAAATGTGGATACCAAAGCAACTTCTCTCTTGTCTGCATGAGATAAATCCTTTTATGGGACCTAAACAGCTTTGGGTTCCAAATCCTTCTACTTGATTCTGCTTGCAAGTATGCCTGACAGCAAACCATAACAGATGGTATCTCGACAGTGGCTGTTCCAGGCACATGACCGGGGATAAAGGAAAATTTTGCATGTTGGTGGAGAAGGATGCAGGTCATGTTACCTTCGGAGGTAATACCAAAAATGGTGTGTGATCGCCATCGCCCCTCTCCGCCAGCTTCATATCTATCATCTGTTCAAGCATCAACCGACTTACTACCACCGGGTCAGCCAGGCTCGGATAGAGGTGGGCCGATTAAGCCAGCGGCGTCGTCAGCACTGTCGCATGTGGGGCGATAGTAGACCCTTGGAAGGGCAAGGTTGGCGGTGGGACCGGTGTTGTATGCTGCGCATGTTTTAGTGGAATGCCCCCAGCGTGGCCGGGTATTAGTGGGGGTGTTGTCACCTGCGGAGACGCTTTCGAAGATTGCCCGTTGCCACCAGGCGCTTCGAATAATGCCTCAGTCTGCCCGGATGTCGAGGGTTGGACGTTTCTTTCATTCAGCGGCCTCTTCAGCAATTTAATCTCCCACTGGTATTGATGCATCATGTGCAATATTGTGGGGTCACTCGTGGGGAGACCATGAGTACCCCCTGCCTCTTCAGTCGGTGCCTCTTCAGATGATGTGGACGGCCCGCCACTAGTGCCTCCGGCAGTAACAACATTGGCGGCCAAAGCCATGGAGGGTTCTTCATGGGCGGCCTCTTTAGCACGAACTTGCACTGCCTTGCTTGCAGCTATTCCCCTTCTGGTGAGAGGGCCCGATCTCGTGGCCAGCCTGGCCACCTCTTCTGATTCGGTAGGTAGGGCCCCATACCGACCAAATACTCCTGCCATGTTATAGGTGTAGATTCTCTTGTTCCTGTCTCTCCTTCCCATCCTCCTTGACGACCTGCCCGAAAATACTAATATGTCGAAGATCGATCTTTGGGGCTTCGCTTCCTCTCGCAAAGGGGACTGACGTAACTCATCCAAGCGGTTCCTCGACTCCGCACTGGGCATAGGTCGGGTTTCTTCCTCTTCAAAGGCGGAGGCTACGGCCCTCAGTAATCTTTGGCGACCCAAGGGGGTACTCCGTGGACCCTGCAAGTAGTTCCTCATGGCTTGCTCCACTCCTTCCCAGTCTTGATCAGGAGAAGTCAGTGATAATGTGCCAACGGTGGCAACAGGGGTGTAAATTGTAGGCCTTGCGCGGGCAGTTTGATGAGAGCGCCTATGGTGTTGGCGGCGGGCATCTTCCAATGGTACCGGTGTTGCAAATGTTGGCTGGTACACAGGGATCGTCATCTCGACCCTCTCTTCTCGTCGTGACCTTATAGGGCGAAAGGAGCTGGGCCCTACTTGGGTGAGTGAAGTGGTTTGGGCTCCCATGGGGATCCAGATTTGTTTGAGCTTGGCCGGCCTGCAGGTCGGTGTATTCTTCGGCGCTTCGGCCAGGACTGCAGGCATTGTCTTGTTCTTCATCTTCTCCAGTGGCCGGAAGGAGTTTCGCACCGGGACGGCTGGCACGATCCGGTCTGGGATTGCCTCAGACCTATGTCTGTTAAAGTGGATTTGGATGTTCTCGACAATGACGGACTTGCCGGAGCTGGAGATCTGGCTCTTTGATGTAGCGGGGGCACGGTTCCTCCGGAGTCTCCTCTGGTGGGATGCCGACCCTTGATGAGACGGGCCGACAGTCTGGTGCACATGGTGCACGTTGCAGCTCAATGTCCTCACCGGGATAGTGTTGGTATCCTTGGCCAATGCTCGGCCAGCAGCAGCTTCGATGGCTCCCTGGGTGGGAGCGTTGACCTCGGACCCGTCAGATGCCTCCACGTCCAGAAAGTTCACGAAGGCCACCCCGAGAAAATTGGGGAAGCCTACCACGGGAGGAAAGCTCCCGAAGTAGAGGGGAACGGCTAGGTAGCCATCCCTGACGTGGCTTTCAACGACCCGGGGATCGAAGGTGACCGCCATTCTTGACGTTGAAGTGTGATTTTCTTGCATTTGCAAAAAAATGGAGTAATTAGTATTACAAGAAGCCGGCAAAGAGATGAAGGTGGGGTAAGTGGACGGAATAGAAGTAGGGGTGGTGATGGCGGAGGTGGGTCTAACGGGCCCTGGTGGGAGGATGATAGGTGAAGGGTTAAAGAAAGGGGTAACAATGGAGGGTGCAACGGGTGAAGATGAGGGGATTGGTGTAATGGTGGGTAATATGGTGGGTATAATGGGAGATCTGGAGGGAATGATGGGCGTAGCGGAGGCTAGAATAGTGGGCCGAATGATGGTAGGGGTAAAAGGTGAAGCGGAGTTGGTGTATGTATGGTGGAGGGCCAAAAGTTGAGTGGGAGTTTCATCATCATAGGACCACCCAGCATTGGGAGCTAGGCGGTGAACAATATTCACCTAAGTCGGTGCCGACGGCTGAGGTTACAGAGTGGGCGGGTGGTTCGACATGGGATTCTGATGAATCCCTAGTTCTAGTGTAGGTTGTTACTGCTGCGATTGTACTTGCTAAGGTTGCTGCTGTTGCGGTGCCAACTGTTGTGGCCTCGGCGCCTATCTTCTCCTCTCTTTAATGTCTTCAATCAACTTATGCATCTGTGGCCAATCAATCCTCTGTCCTTCATGTAAATCATACACTAAATCTCGAAATTGATAGCACCTTTCAATAGTGTGCCCGGGTTGTCGATGATATATGCAATATATGGACTAATCGGTAGCTGGATTCCAATTTGGGCATTCTACGGGGAGCTGAAGATCACCAGTGTACATAAGAGCGGAGAAAATATTAGGGAGAGTTTTAGGAAGTGGATGGTAGTGGGCTCTCTTCGAACTCGATTGAGCAGGTGCATAACCATTCGGTGGCAGAACATTATGGTACTGTCGTGGTTGTTGCAGCCGCTACGGTGGTGGTGGTGGCTGTTGAGGCTGTAGAGGAGCGAGGAAGGATGGTTGGGTAGTTGGTGGGGTGGTGAACTAGGGGTTGTGGGGAGGTTGCTGAAAGCACGGTGGGGTGGACTGGTTAACAACCTACACTTGCTTGTTTGTTTGGACTCCTTTAGTGACTGGGCCCTGGGATTTTCTGGGGGGTTTAGACTTTTGGGCCTCAAAGAGGGAGTGAATAGGGGAGTCCTTCGATTAGGTCTGGATAAACCGGGCCCTGTTGTACAACTGGTGCATGTTTGAAATGTCATTCATAGCTAGAATGTTTCGGAACGTGGGCGTGGCATTTGAAATCAACAATTTCACCTTCTCTTCTTCTGAAATTTGCCCGGGCACATGGGAGGCCATCTGCCTCCATCTGTCAGCATAAGTTGCAAAGTCTTCATCGGCCTTCATCTTTTTGGCCACTAAGTTAGTAAAAGAATATTCCGGGCCCACTCGGTCTTGGAACCTCTGAATGAACTTTTCTTTAACAACTTTAAAACTCTCCGCCTCCTCCAATGGTAGAGTATAAAACCATTCCAACGCAACCCCGTCGAGTGAGCGACGAAAAAGATATGCCATGAGGCGATCATCATGTTGTCATTGCGCCGACTCGTATAAGAACTCCCTGATGTGAATAAAGGGGTTGCCATTCCCATCGTACTTTCGGTACATGGGGAGTTCAGATTGAGGCGGGAAATGAATGTCCCAAAAATTAGGAACTGGAATATCAGCAAGGGATTCTGGGCCGACCCGCTAATGAAGAAGGTCAATTTGTTGCTGCATGGCAGCCCATGTATCAAGGAGTTCCCGTTCCCGGGAAGGAAGAGGCAGAACTGGAAGGGTGGACCCGGCATATGGGGCCGATGGATAGGCTGACGGAGGGGGAAGCCCATAAGAAGGATAATGGCCCAAAAATGGGCCCATGTCCACGTGGGTTAATTGGGTAGCCCCTGTGTTGGCCCAGACAGATGGCGGACAAGAAGGGGGGTTGAATTGTCCCCTTGGCCTAGATGACGAATTTTAAAAACTCCACTCTGATGCTCTGGTGGTCTCTGCCACCATCAACCAGTGTACTGTGCGTCGCATATTAGTAGATAATGGAAGCGGGCCTGATGTTGTTGTGTACGACTGCCTTGTACTTATGGGTGTGGATATGTCCCGACTCGCGCTATTGCACACGCCGCTATACGGATTCTCTGGCGCTACCATCCACCCGGAAGGGCGTATGTCACTCCTGATCACGTTTGGGACCGCGCCAAAAGAGGTAACCTTCCTCGCCGACTTTACCGTAGTTCGCACTATGACAGGATACAACGCCATCATTGGTCGAGGGATCCTCGGCATGCTTCGAGGTGTCCCTTCCTCTTATCATCAAAAGCTCAAATTTCCAACCCCCCGGGGGGTAGGGGAGGTCCGAGGTGATCAAAGGGAGTCTAGGCGATGCTACCTCATCTCCACCCGCGATCAACGTCCTGAAGAAATACCGTTGGAGAAGAAGGCGAGGACCCAAGATCCAGGCCCGAGCACGAGCACGCCGGTCGAGGACTTGTACCTCATCCAAGTGTGAGAAGATCCGGGCAGAACACTAAGGATCGGCGCAAACCTATCCGAGCACGATAAGCAAGCTTACATGAGCTTCCTCACGGTCAACCAGGATATGTTCGCTTGGTCCAAAGATGAGCTTTTCGAAATCCCATCGGAGGTTATTACAGATCAACTAAGGTTGGATCCCACTTGCCGCCCGGTACAGCAGCGTCGAAGGCGTTGCAACCCCGAGCGACAGGCTATCATTAGGGAGCAGGTGAGTGAAAAGCTACACTCAAGGCTACTCAGTCCTACTCAATATCCGGACTGGGTAGCCAACGTGGTCCTGGTCCCCAAGAGCAATGAAAAGTGACGAATGTGCGTGGACTACACCGATCTCAACAAAGCTACACCCAAGGATAGCTTTTTCATGCCACGGATCGACCAACTAGTCGACGTGATGGTCGGGCATGAAATGTTGAGCTTCTTAGATCCCTACTCCGGCTACCACCAGATCAGCATGCACAAGCCCGACCAGGACAAGACCACGTTCGTCACTGACCACGGCATGTACTGCTACATTCGAATGTCGTTCGGGTTGAAAAATGCGGGGGCAACCTTCCAATGCCTCGTTAATCACATGTTCGACTCACAGATCAGCCGCAACATGGTGGTGTACATCGACGACATGCTCGTAAAAAGCCTGCAAGCCACCGAGCCTTGGGAGACCTGGCAGAGACCTTCGCCATGCGCAGAAGATACAACATGAAGCTCAACCCAGCTAAATGGTACTTTTGGAGTACGGTCAGGGAAGTTTCTAGGTTTCCTTGTTACCCACTGGGGGATCGAGGCCAACCCTGACCAAATCTGAGTAGTGCTGGAAATGCAGCGACCTGGGTGAGTGAGGTACGTACAGTGCCTCACCAGGTGCGTCGCCACCTTGGCTCGGTTCCTATCCCAAGCAGCCGAACGGTGTCTCCCCTTTTTTTGGTTGATCACGCAAGCCAATCAAGCGTCGGAGAAGAGAGGGCAGATCGAATGGGACCAAGAGTGTGAGCAGGTGTTCGAGGAATTAAAACGCTACCTGGCGACCCCTCCCGTCCTCGCCAAGCCACAGAAAGGAGAACAGCTACTCCTATACCTGTCCGTGATGCCAAGCACGATGGCTGCCGTTCTTACACGAGAAGAGGCAGGGGTCATGAAGCCCGTCTACTACGTCAGTTGGGCGTTACAGGGACCAAAATTCTGGTACTCACGAACTGAAAAGTTTGCCCTAGCGCTCATTATGGCCGCTCGCAAGCTGCGTGTCACGCCTCGAGCGCGGAAGGAACTCGGAGTGCGTGAAGAGTTATATTCGATCATGTCAATCAGAGTGTAAATATATTTGACACACATAGACAGAGTGTTAAATCTTTGAGGTTTTTCCTTATTAGCATTATTTTGTAGGGACTTTTATTAAATGTAATCCCAAACTAACTTTACCTTTTGTCTCCCCTTCGCAGCCCTCATCTCGTTCATGGAGCAGAATAGAAGAATGTAGCCCAGTGCAGCCCTCATTCATGGAGGAGGAGGAGGAGGACGACGACGACGACAATGACGTCGGCGGCGGCTGCCTTTCGTGGCATGGCGGAGGAGGAGGAGGTGGTGGCAGCATCTGCTGCTGATCCGATTGCGAAGGCGAAGAGGATGAGGAGGACAAGGAGGCAGTGGTAACGGCAGCGGGGACTGGCGGCGACGGTAAGCATTTTCTTATTCTTACTCTTCTTCTTCTTGTACTGTACGGGTAGGATGAGGAGGCACATGAAGGAGGATGGGTGGGGACTGGGACTCACCGCAGATCGCCTGATTTGGGCTGATCCAGGGTGATTCGCGCCAATCCAGCCCAATCCGACTGCTCCCGGTGAAGGATCAGGAAAGGGTGTCGCGGTCTTGGATCGGACAGCCCAAAATCTGATCGGATCAGGCGATCCGTCTGATTCTGCCTTCCTTGAGTCCAGTACAGATGGTTGCTACTCTCTGACGGTAGATAGATCAACCTATTCACCTGAGCAAACAGGAGGATGAACTGTTTATATTTCTCTTGGCCTCTTGTCTCTTTTTACTTTATTAATGCAATGAGACCCTATCATCTTCAGAAAATTGCAAAAGCACATCTTTGCTATCTTTCTCTTTCCTATTCTCACGAACTTGTGTGTCTGCAAGATAATATGAGCAAGCAAGCACAAGCAGGGAAGGAGGTTGTGAGGAAAAGAGGACCCTATTCTGATTATTAAGGTCTGAGCAAGTCAATGTGTAGCATGGTGATCCCATTTATTCTCTGGACATATTTCCCTCCTGGTTGGGAACGTCTGATTCAGGGAAAAGGAGTATAAAGACATTGGCTTCCTTGGTTCAGTCCCATTCATCATTGCAGAAGAACAATTCAAGATAAGTGCACCTACTTGCACAGGCATGCATGAAAATTTAAACTCGTACAGACTTTTGCAAGTTCAGTCTCATTTCCTATTTGGAGAATAACTGTCTTCGGGCGTGTTTGATTGTTATATCAAACACCCCTATGAATAGAAACTTTGATATTGCCAATGAGAGTGGGTGTTTGCCTTTTGGTTGTGTTGTATCAATTTCAATACTATGTTATGAGACTTTAGTGTTATATCAAGTTTAATACAGGTCTGAACCTGTAAAAAAATTGATACAATTCAGGTCCTGAGAGTCCAAAGACTCTTTTCTCCTTCCTTCACCCTAATCTTGTCCTTCCCCTTCAGTTGCCACCCTCCACACTCCTATATCAATATCAATATCTGTATCCTATCTCCTAAAAACATTAATAACAAAATTAATAATCTGACCAAGGAGGGCAGTACATTTGAAGGATGTGATATGGTAACATAATAACATAAACAGACAAATGGATTTATATGAGATGGCACAATCAATCACCAAAAATGCTATCTTGATGGTGATTGAGGATGGTCTGATACAAGTCATTTCTGAAATCTCCATACACACACACACAGAGAGAGAGAGAGAGAGAGAAAGAGAGATACTCTCAAGATTAGAGTCCGAACCTCGCGTGGAATTGGGTCATCAGATTCCAGCATCCGGACAACAAGGCTCATTTTTGGTCTCTTCTCAGAATCAGGATCTACACATCTCAAAGCAGTCAAAAGTGCTCGTTTGAGGGCTCTAGTTGAAGGACATATTTCAATGTTTGGATCTAATACTTCTTCAGAGCGCCTACTTCCAACCATCATTTTGAGCCATTCAACAAGGTTTACCTGTAAGTATCAAACGAATAAATTAGCAGAAAAGTTGTAGACCTTTCCAGAATTGTGACATAAACCGGGGATCTCGGTCAGATATAATAGTGATAGAGACACCATGTAACTTGACAATTTCCCTTATATATAGTGCTGCTAATACATCCACAGACCATCGACTTTTAAGTGGTAGAAAATGTGCAGATTTAGTCAATTGGTCTATGATCACCCATATACCATCATGCCCACCTTTTGTCTTGGGTAAACTCATAATGAAATCTATCCCTATACTTTCCCATGTCCACTCGGGAATATCTAAGTGATGTAGTTTACCCGCAGGCCTTAAATGTTCTGCTTTTACTTGCGGACAAGTGAGGCAGCGAGATACAAAATCTGCTGTCTCCCTTTTCATGTTGGGCCACCAGAAGTTCCTTTTTAAGATTTGGTACATCTTGGTAGCACCAAGATGAATAGCATGTCTTGTTTTATGAGCTTCCTCCATGATCAATTTCTTAGTATCGACATGATTCGGTACACAAATTCGATCCTTAAATAATAGTCTTCCATGTTTTGAGATAGAAAATTCTGGTCTTTGATCAATATTATCGCTGATCTCCATCAATGTGGGGCCATTTTCTTGTAATTTAACTATATCCGTGATCAATGTAGGTTGAGACCTTATATTGACAATCATACCTCCTTCTCCTTCCCTGTCAATATCAAGATTTAAATGAGAGAAATCTTCAATAAGACAAGTTATACCTTTCCTGAGGCTTGCTAGAGTCGCCACTGGTCTCCTACTAAGAGCGTCTGCTACAACATTTACTTTCCCTGGATGATATTAGATATTAAAGTCAAAGTCCTTGAGATACTCCAACCATCTGCGTTGTCGCATATTTAATTCCTTTTGGGTGAAAAGATATTTCAGACTTTTATGATCTGAGAATATAGTGAATTTCTCCCCATAAAGGTAATGTCACCAAATCTTCAAGGTGAAAATAACTGCAGTTAATTCCAGATCATGCACAGGTTAATTCTCTTTGTGATGCTTCAACTGTCTTGAGGAATAACAAATCACCTTCCCATTTTGCATAAGGACGCATCCTAGGCCAATGCCAGATGCATCTGTATAGACTTCAAATCCACCACCTTCAACGGGCAGTGCCAGTATAGGGGCTATTGTAAGATGATCATTAAGAGTTAAGAAACTCTCCTCACATTCCTTCGACCATACAAAAGGATTCTCCTTTCTTATAAGCCTAGTCAAAAGAAGGACAATCTTTGAAAAGTCCTTAATGAACCTTCTGTAGTGTGGCGCCCCCTTCCCGCGATCCCGTATCGTGTCCGGGGATGTCACAGTGGATAGACGGAAGTATTGTGAGGTGAGATATTTGTAAGGCGTTTAAAGGCCAAACCATCACATATTCCAAAAGACAAAGCCATACCATTTCCATAAGATAAATACTCATAATTTACATCGTATACAGAGTATTACATATTACTACCCAAAAGTCATATTTACATTCAGTATTCAAAAGAAAACCAAATCTACTTATTCTATGCAGCGAAAATTTAAATTATGCCCGAGATCACCCTCCGACCTACTGTCCGTCGGAGTCGAGATACTCACTTGTCAATTTCCTGAAATGGTTAGGCAACGGAAATGAGTTCAAAGACTCAGTAGGCATTAAAAACTAATCACATACTTATCATATACTAAACTGTGTAAATCCATGATATACATATACAGTTAATCACAATTTCATTGAATTGTACATATACTATGAATGTGAAGGAAATATAATAGAATAAAATAATTTTTCATATTTATGAGAAACTGCATATAACAAACCTTATCTGACTTATCTATATGAATGACATTATATATATCTTAGATAAATCAGAGCTTGTACAGATGGACTTAATTTCAGATCATATCAAAGTCCAACTCTTGATTGTGAATATACACATTCTCTCTCTAGAGTCATTTTCATACGAACATGCATAGCTTATTGTATTTCATGAAAATGGATAATCTACTGAAAGTATTGCTAGTATTTGAGATTTAGCACCTACTGAGCTCTCGCTCATAAAGTTTTCCCCCTCTTTTTTTAGGTAAGTCCGATGAGGAAACGATCACGGATGGGGATGAGCAAGAGTGAAGTCTTAGAGCCATCCAAGTGTCTAGTGTTTCATAGTCTTGTCTTAGTTCTTGAGTCAATCTTCTTCTTTTGAGTCAAATTATGTAGAGAATGTAATTTAAGGATTGATTATGAATGAATAAAGGATTGGGTTTATTGCTATATTACGCGCTCTGTCTTTGTGTCGAATACACTACGCTCTGATTTACATGATTGATATAGACTCGTCATGATACCCCTGGGTAACCTTCCGCATTCGGGGCGTGACAACAAGGAACCCTTGTGGGACTTCATGTCTTGTTTTCGAAAGGAGGCCCTCTACATTCCTCGCCTAGATGTCAGCATCACTATGACCGTACTGATGCAAGGTACCCGAGATTCCATACTTTGGCAAATACTTAGAGTGGAGTCCCCAGTGACATTGATGGAGCTCCTCGTTCTAGCCTAGAAACATGCCAATTGTGAGGAGAACAATGCAGCATTAAGTCAAGTGGTCGGGTCCGGTCAACCCGACTTGAAGAGATTAGCCAACTCCCCGCGAGATGGGAGGAGCAAGCGCGAGTGTCATGACTGGGAGCGCCACGACCAGTAGGGGCTAAGGGAGAAGGGGTTGTATAGGTACTACACCCCACTGACAGCCCAACCAGAGCAAATCCTCATTAAGATCGATGAGGAGCTCCTCCTCTGATGGCCCCCGAAGATGAAGTCTAATCCGAAGACAAGGAACTAGAGGATGTACTGCTACTTCCACTGCGACCATGGTCATGACACTGCCGATTGCGTCCATCTCCAAGATACACTAGAGGATTTGGTCCAACGAGGACTCTTGGAGAAATTCATCGCCAAGGCCGCTGAGAGATGACAATAGAGAGATCGGATGCCACCCCGCATTGATAACCGACCAATGGGAAAGATATCATGGTGATCTCTGGTGGGCCGGCATCAGGGGGGATAGCTCAACTAGACATCGGGCATACGTTGCCCCGGTCGACTAGACAGATTGTAGAGATGGCAACCACCGTGACTCAATTACTCAAGATCGCCTCAAGAATCCTATCGTCTTCTCTGACGATGTTCTGGTGGGCATAACCACTCTGCACTCTGATGCTCTTGTAGGCTCCGCAACCATCAACCAATGTATAGTGTGTCGAATCCTTATTGATAATAGTAGTGGACCCAATGTGATTTCATATGACTACTTTGTCCTCATGGGTGTGGATCTGTCACTCATAATGCCATTGCACATGTCATTGTATGGATTCTAAGACTCCATGGTCTTCCTCGAAGGGCACATCTCCCTCCCAATCACATTTGGAACCGCCCCAAGGGATGTGACCTTTGTAGCCGACTTCACAGCCGTGTAGGGCATGATTGGCTACAACGCCATTGTTGGCTGGAGAATCCTAGACATGTTGAGGGGTGTGATGTCCCGGATCCTTTCGGATCCTTATTTTCGGGTCTCGGACCTACTTTTTCGGAGCATCTAGCTCTGTCATGTCTAGAATTTCATTTCGGACATCTTTCGTGTTCGGATCGACGCGATCCGGGGTCGTTTCAGGGGTCCGGAGGCGTTTCGCGACTTTTTTCGTGTGATTTTCTGATTTCTGACCCAGTTTTCGGCGAAACCTTCGGCACGCTGTTGGGGGCGAACGTGGTCGTTCACCCTGGCGTGCGTGGTACCGTTGCGATAGGAGCGTTCCGAGGCCCCCCCCCCCCCCCCCCCCCCCCCCCCCCCCCCCCCCCCCCCCCCCCCCCTGATATCCTTCTTGTTCTCTCTTTTTCTTCTTTTTTAGCTACTGCTCTATCATGGGCAATTGGCAGTTTTGCCAGGACCACCATAGTAGAAGTAGCTCCCCCAGTCACCATTATATCCATTCTGTACGTCGTAGCAGTTGGATTTCTCAGTGAAAGTGCCAACGCCCTTGGGGGACCTCAGGTTGTTGGACTCGTCCACGATTTGGATGTTCCTGAAGTAGCTGGCCTTGCTGAATCCTTCCTCTGGGAAGTGACCACTGCCCATCTGAGTTGAGGTGTGCTGGCCATCTGGTTCTGAGTTAACCACCTCCCCTCCCCACTCCACCATGGAGGCACTGTCTGCCAAGTAGGAGAAGAGGAAGGCAGGCCAGTAGCCCAGTACATAGTCATTGCCGAACTGCATCCACCAGTTCCCCTGTTGTGGATCCTGTCCAGGGTAGGAAATAAATGAGGGTCATTAAATTGATGAAGAATCACAACTTCATACACATATATACATCAGGAAAGTGGATGAAAGGAGAAAAGATAGCTGTCAGATAATATGGTCCTCTCCCATCTGCACATGAATCATCATCATCATCATCATCATCATCAAAGACTTTTCCTTTCTGTTAGGATGGGTTGTTTAGATCCAGTAAATGACCCAAAGATATGGCAAGATTTTGGGTGGGGAGGCCCTGCCTGATGTGAACCTCCCTCCCTATGGTGCAGATAAGTGGGGAATACTTGGTCCAGTTTGGATGAGAGATGGTGTGTCAGAAGTCATATAAGATAGATAGTGGAGAGACCACTACCGTCGTAGTTGCATAGTTGCTCATGCAATCAAGGAACAGCACTCGTAGATTCTCATAAAAGAGACTTCTGAGTGTCTAGCATAAGAAAGAGGGCAAAGTTTGATGTAAAGGGCATGTGATCTTCTTTAATATAACTGTAGGTCCGTGGGTGAATGGAAAAGCACTAAATACCAAATGACAACTAAGAGCCAAAGATTCCATGATTCTCTTGCCGTATTTAACTATTCTTCAAATAGCATGTGGGTTGGTTTGTTTCTCCTTACCTTCCACACAAGTATACTGATATCATATTGGGAGCCATGATAGGCAGAAATGGGGAAGATGCTTGCTCCCATTGCTATCTCGCTGTTGATTTGAATAAAACCGGAGCAGAGCAGGTTGTAGCAGCCAGTGGCTTGATAAGCATCACTCTGTCGTTTTACAACAACAACCGATTAGAATACTAGACATGATATAAAAGGGGACTTACAAAAACAGAAAATTCATGTCAGAATATGGCACACTACATGTCATCCCATGTGTTCTAAAATGAAGAAAATCTAAAGGCTGATTGATTCGAGTAACTGGTCTCAGACCAACAAGAACAAACCAGTACATGGAATTAGAAGAGTAACCAGGAAAGAGAGCTACTTAGTATAATATGTAGCCATGGAGAACACTGGAAGAGAACATGACAAAATGTTCCCAACAAACCTAAATAGCTAGGATGGCAGTGGAATGCGAACTTACAGTCCAGTAAGTGAACAACCTCGTGTTATTATCGCCGTAAAGATCAGGGCTGACCTGTTTTTTGAAACAAAAAGCATGAGCAAAAGGCAGCAAACAAGTATACCGGGAATCAAACCATGGATTTTCCTTTGTGTTATCATCAGCATTCTCATAGTGTTGAGTGTTCCACTTTGATGCTTAAAGGGGAATGAATACCTGCCATCCAGCTTCAATGCTGTTAAGGTCTTCGCCGAAAGAGCCACCTAATATCCAGAGCTGTGAAAGGCTGAACTCATTGGGTTGTTGGATCTTTGGATTCCACACGTTTATGGTTGCTTTTGCTCCGTAGTATTTGTCACCCTCTACGTAAGCAATGGCATGCTGCAGACAGACGCACAAGGCATGAGAAACAGAAGAGTAGATGAGAAAGAAGGAATGCTACAATTGACCGTTATCCCGGACCACCTGATGGCCACTCTCATTGATCAGATCAGGATCAGCAGAACTGGGTTTTGGGATGGCTCTGTGCTTCTTTCTCCCGTATCTTTGGATTGAGCTTGCTCTTAGAATGTCCTCCTTCTTTGTTCGTCTGATGGGTATGGTATTCTCAGGGCACCTCCCATTCAAGTGCCAAAGCTGAGCCATGGAGCTTGTCTTCTGGCCAGAGTTTGTTTTAACCTTGTTCTCACCAATTAGCCCCTCAGGATGGTAATTAGGCCTCATCTGAAACAAAAAAAATTGCAAGGGGTTCTTCAACAGGAGAGAAACGAGCACTAGCCATGAAAGAATAAAGGAAAGAGAGGGGAAGCAAACCTGAATTGTGTGGTTCTTGAGGAAAGGGTGATCAAACGCAGGTTGATGGGAAACATGAACACAATCTATGATATCTCCATCCGGACTCTGCAGGGTTCAAACATTGGGGAACAAACAAGAGGTAGCATTTGTCAGTCGGTATCGCCAACATGGAGTGGAACAGCCCATAAAGCACAAATAGGAATGCACATAAAAATGCTTCAATTAATGGTCTAAGATAAACTTCGAAGTAAAACGGTATGTGAAGAAGAAATGATGAACCAAGCCCAACATCAGAAAAAATGGACTTGAGTGAAAAGAAGAAACACGTTATACAAAGGGAGTAGATAATACCACAATATTTCCTTTCACGTAACGGTGAAAGAAGAAGAACCAAGGAAAAAGAAAGGACTTTGGACGTGGAGGCTTTCCAGATTAAAACTTTGAGAGGAAAAGAGACATTTTTTAAGGCCATGAAAAGGGAAGCATCTGAAGTATGAACACCTCAATGGCAAAAGATTGGCAAAGCAACATTAATTTAAAAAACAAACATATAAAGAGAGAGAGAGACACGAGAAGACAACCCGTACACGCAGATCAGAAAGGGGAAAATCAGGAGAAATGCGATGAAAAAGAGGGAGCAGATCAAAGACCTAACCCTCCTCTTCCGCAGTGGATTAAGGAGCTGCAAGTTTCGAAGACCATGGAGTTGGACAGTACACAAACAGCAGATTATTTTAGGACAACTCAGGAAACAGAAATCAAATCTGTAAGATAACCCATCAAGAGATGGTCTTTAAGAAAACATTTTTCTTTTTATTTTGAGAGAAGAAAGTTGCTTGATTCCTCTGAAAGGAAATAAATGAAGCCATTTGCGGGTACTGGAAAATAAAGCCCCTCCAAGAAGGGAAAACGGGGAAGGGACGAAAAGGGAAGGGGGGGAACCGGGGAAGAGCCCCCGCACCTGAATGCTCTTAACCGCAGGCTTGTTGAAGCGCTTCAGGTGCCGCCGCACCTGCAACCTCTGCCTGGACAAGGAAGCACCCCACGCCGGCGACCCCAAGGAGGAGACGGCCGCCACCACCAAGATCACCAAGCACGGGAGGCCCAGGGAGCAGCGGCCACGGGCCGCCATGGAGCACAGAGGGCTGGCAACAAGCGAAGGAACAGGCAGAGGAAGAAGACACGCGGCGGGCCTACGCCCGTGAACCCCAGCTATCGTGTCAGAGGGAAGCGGCCTTCTCCTCCACCGCCGCCATGGCAAGCCACCACCAGCTCGCCCCCTCCTTAGCACACGGGCATCTACCCTCCCACAGCTCTGCCCCCCTCCCGACGACGACCACGACGGCTGCACCCCCTCAGCCTCCTCCCTCGGTAGTCGTGACAGGGGTTGCCACAGAAGCCGGAGGAGGAAGAACGGAACCACGTTCAGAACCCTCCCCTCCGAACACGGCCGTTCCACCACCTTTGGCTCTGCACCCTGATGCGCCCCTCTCTCTATCCTCACACACGCGCACAACAGAGACTCTTGTCCCTGCGACTACACTCCCCCAAGCTTTCCGGTTGGGCTTTCTTTTACTAATATACTCTTCTTTTTTCCTCTCTGATTTCTCCGCTTAATATTCCCATCGGCTTTCAAGCACCCCGACGCAGTAAAAATCTCCCCTTTCTCTCTCCCCCACTCCCTCTCTCTGCGATCGTCAGGGGAATTGAATTAGAATGGGGGAGGTGTCCGTTAAGAGTGTGTGTGGGTGGGGGCCGGATTGGGAAAGTGTGTACGTAGAGAGTGGGAAAAAGGAGGTCGTTCTTTTTAATAGCTAGCACAGACGAAGAAGAAAGTGGTGGGCACCCGGCCCGGGTTAGAGAAAGAGAGGGGGAGCGGGGGAAAACGTGAGTGGACGGGTCTTGGCGCCGCCACGCCAGCCAGGGCACGTCGCTTGCGGAGCCGCAGTGCGGAGCCGCAACGGAGGTTGGACCGGGCGAGTTCGGGGCGTGCGTGTGTGTGTATGCGGCGGTGGGAGTGACCTCCCACCAAATCGACGGAAGAAAATTATTATTCCCTTCTCACTCTTGCTCTGACCCCTGTAATCGAATTATTAATCAGGGAGAGGGAGGGAGAGAGAGAGAGAGCTCAGGGGAGAGAGGACGCCGGAGGTATCCCCCTCTGGCTGCAGTCCCAGATAGAAGAGAGGGAGAGGCAGTGACATGAACATAGAGAGAGAGAGAGAGAGAGCTCAGGGGAAGGCAACCCCCACCCAGTGGGGGGATCGTAGAGAGAGAAAGAGAGAGAGAGGGGAGGAGGGGGAGATCTCCTCGATGAGCTGCTGTCATTTGTGTGCGTGTGTGTGAGACAAAGGGAGAGAGTTGACCAATGTTAAGGAGGGTATGTTAGTCATTTGCCCCCTGTTGACCCACCTTGTGTTAGCCATGATGAGGGACCGTTGACTGTAGGGGTACAATGCACTATTCATAAAGATTTTAGTGGTACCGGGGTAATTTTATTTGAAGGTAAGGGTGTAGGTGTAATATTTTAAAGTTTTCACGGGTATATAGATAATTTTCTCTATTTAAAATGGATATAAAGCGCATATCCATCCATAATTATCAAAAATGGAATGAATCATGCCAATCCAGTTCCATTTTTAGTAGTACCTCATAAATTAGAACTATTTCGATTTCTAAACTAAGGATAAATTTGTTGGATCATGTGGACAAATAAATGTCTATGGGGCAACAATTCTTTCCGTTCATAGTGTCACCTTCCAGAATGGCTTATGTATGATTTCATAAGATGTCTAAAACTCCATTTATGTATTTTTAGGAATCTCAAACTCAACCTTACTTCACTGGAATGGGATCAAATATTCATCATGAAGTTCCACTGGAATAAGAGAATATTATTCCTTATTGAATTTATTGAACCATAACAAGACTAGAAATGAATTAGTTGATTATGCAGATAGAAATGTGTAGGGCATGGACTGTTGGAAGAACAATCTTATAATTAAATTTCAAAACGAGGCTTCTGCCTGGAGCTCCTTGATGAATGAGTCAGAAGTTGACACTCCCACTTTGTTGGTATTGTGATGCACGTAAGAGAACAGGCATCCTGTTCTGTTCATTGAAAGCGAGGGTTCACAATTTCACATTTAGATTGAGTCTTGACGGACATGAAATGGACAGTGGGAGACAGAAAGGGCCACAATAGATTTACTATGTTTGAGAAAAACTGGTTGTGATGGATAATGTTATAGTACATGTGAACACACATTAAAGAATGAGCCTTGTTCTGATTTAGCAGTTCGCTTTTGGGTTGGGAAATGGAATCATGTCATTATCTAATTGGATATGTCCGCCTTCTATCAGCTTAATATCCCATCCTCATTTGTTATTCAGTTGTGTGACATAGCTACTTAGCAAGTTAGGAAGTTTAGATGTGTGGAGCACGAATGAGTGGTAGTAAGAATGGTTAAGGATCACAGAGTGGCATATGTCTTATGGTTAATATTTTGAATTTCCTTGAGAAAGGGAGCGGTAAGGGGAGTGGAATTTAGTGCCAAGTTAGTTGATCCTACTCCAAACCTTCAGAGGGAAACCATGCCTGATGAAATTCTGAATGTTGAGCAATAACTAGTTGGCAAGTAGTAAGTACTATTAAATGTAAGGGTAGTGCTTTTGTAGGAATGTAGTGTCAGAATGGTTTCCATAAAATCAGATAGTTGTAAAAGAGTAGGTGCTGCATGCATGCTGTTACAGAGGAATAGACGTAACAGAAAGTAGCAGCCATGAAACCGGGATTGGAAAGGCAGAATGAGATCTCAGTGCAGAGGCAGATTGGGTGGCAAATTAGGAAATCCTGCTTGTATCCTTGAGAGGGATATGTCATATGCTAAGATGCGAAAGTTTGAGCGATGACTAGTTAGCAAGAACTGAATGTAGTAGTGCTGTCAAAAGAATAAAGTGTGGGAAAATGCTAATGAAGTGTGGGAATATTTAAATTTAATCTTACACTCAGGGGGAGGTAAGTAAAAATCTTGGTTTTCCAATTACCAATGTGAAATTTCTTAAAGACCATCTTGCAAAAAACATAATTGGTAATCTGAATGAACCTATGAGAACTAGAGCACAGTTTAGAATTAAAAATGAATTGAATTCATTTGCTTTAGTATCTCAGATAGAACCAAAGAACATAGAGAGTGCCCTTCAGTATGAACACTAGATTAATGCCATGCATGAAGAACTTAGTCAATTTGATAGGAACAAGGTCTAGCACTTAGTTCCTAAACCCTCTCATGGCAATGTTATAGGCACTAAATGGGTGTTTCGGAATAAAACCAATGAGCAAGGTAACATAGTAAGAAATAAGGCTAGGCTGGTAGCTCAGGGGTACAACCAAGAGTATGGTATTGACTTTGAAGAATCTTTTGCCCCTGTAGCTAGGTTAGAAGCCATTAGGATTCTTTTGGCAATTACATGCAACTTAGGAATAACCCTCCGGCAGATGGACGTTAAATCTGCATTCTTAAATGGTGATATAAAAGAGAATGTGTTTGTAAAACAACCCCCTGGCTTTGAGTGTCTTGATTTTTCTGACCATGTCTATAAGCTTGACAAGACACTCTATGGATTGAAGCAACCTCCTCGAGCTTCGTATGACAAACTGAGTAAGTTCCTCATAGAAAAGGGATTCTCCAGAGGTAAGGTTGACCAGACATTGTTCACAAAGGTATGTGAAAAAGAAATTTTGATCATTCAGATTTACGTAGATAACATAGTGTTTGGGTCAACCAATTCATCCATGTGTGAGGAATTTTTAGCATTAATGACTAGTGAATTTGAGATGAGCTCAATGGGACAACTAAAATTTTTTCTTGGGTTGCAGGTCTGTCAGAGTAAAGAAGAAACATTTATAACTCAAGAGAAGTATATCAAGGACCTACTGAAGAAATTCAAGATGGAAAATCTCAAAGCAATTACAACCCCAATGGGAACATCTACCAGCCTTGATTCTGATCCAGAAGGTAAAATGGTAGACCCCAAAGTCTATAGAGGTATGATCGGATCCTTGTTATATCTTACTGCTTCTCGCCCTGATATTCAATTTTCAGTATGTTTGTGTGCTCGATTTCAAGCATGTCCTAAGGAATCACATTTGATAGCTATGAAATAGATTTTTAGGTATCTGTCTAGCACCCTAGACTTAGGCTTATGGTGTCCTGCTAAGTGTGAGTTGGACCTTATAGCTTACACTGATGCAGACTATGTTGGGTGTAGGATAGATAAGAAAAGTACTAGTGGATATTGTCAATTTCTAGGTGGGTGTCTAATGTCTTGGGCATCTAAGAAATAGCACACTGTTGCCTTATCCACTGTTGAGGCAGAGTATGTGGCTGTAGGAAACTGTGCTGCCCAAGTTCTCTGGATTAAACACCAGTTAATTGGCTATCTTGTAAATCTTGGTTGCATTACAATTCTTTGTAATAACACAAGTGCTATTTCCTTAACTAAAAATCATGTTCACCATTCTAGGACTAAACATATTGAAATCAAACATCACTTTCTTAGAGATGAAGTAAGTAAAAAGAAAATTGTTCTAGAATTTGTTGAATCTGAAAGGCAAATTACTGATATTTTTACCAAACCTCTTGGTACAAAAGATTCAAATTTCTCATAAGAGAACTTGGTCTTTGCAAATTCTCAGCATTAGTTCTTGATCATATCTATTTCTAAACTTTGTATTCTTGAATGCTACATGTGTGATGACTGTCACTGAATTTTCTGAATGTCTATCTGTTGCATTTCATTGTTAACCCATAGGTATATCAAATGGTAAGTTTGGACAAGGATAGATATTTTGTATCTGGAAACCCATGCTATGCGTAGAGGCTAGCCCTCTGCCTAGTGGATGTGCCACCAGGGCACGGCACGTGGGCACGAAATGTCATGCGCCATGCAGAGAGAAGGAGGTTCCATTGGTACGAGTGTAGACGATTGTAGGGATCGTGTACTGGACGTCTTTTGTAATGTCCCAGATTTTTCAAATATTTATCATATCAGGATCCGTGAATTTCAGATCACTTTTGGGAGGTCCCGGAGAGTGTTTTGTGATTTACGCGTGTTTTTTTCAGATGAGCCTTCGGAACCCTATAAACGGTGCACCGTTGCATTCTTCGACTCCGAGACGTTACAAGCGCGTTGTGCATTTTTCGATGATCGTGGGTAGTATTTTTCCCTATTTTTTAAATTTTTTAGATTTTTTGAATTTCTTATATAAACCCCCTCCCTTTTTCTCTCTCCCCATCTCTCATTTCTCTCCCTTTCCCTCTCCCTTCTCTCACGTTCTCCCCTCTCCCCCTCTCACTCTGGGCGGCCTACGGAGGCAGCGAGGGTGAGGGGCGATGCTCGTGGAGTGAGGAGTGGCGTGGATGGGACAAGGATCACAATGGTGGAGGCGGTTCATGGGTTCGCGAGCCAGTGGCGGGTTAAACGACGTTTTCTTGGCAGATCGACATCCTCAATGCGCGGAATATTCAGTGAAGGTAGGGGGATGGTTCCCTAGCTTGAGTACTTTATTTCCCGCGAGTTTGGTAGCTCGAGGTGAGTCGAGAGGGCTTATTTCTCTGCAGGGGGAAAAATGCTTGATTTTGGGGTGTAAGCAGATTTTTACGATTCGATGTGATTTTTGAGATTTAAATGGGTCCTCTTAGTGCTAGAGAGGTTATGGAAGGATTTCTTCTTATTTTCCCCATCACCTAGGGGTGATTGGAGCGTGGAATGGCTTTTTCCGCGTGGTTCACCATTTTCAGGGTCGATTTCGTATCGCGGTCATAGCAGGGGCCGCGTTCTTCAGGAACGTGATGGATCATGTGGGCTCGTTCATCGGAGAAGATAAACAGTAATGCGGTTAGGGTCGAGGTCAAGGGGACCACCGTGTCTAGGATCACGGTCGCTAGGTCCGTCGCGTCAACGTCCTATCAAGGCTAAGGTGACCACCGTGTCAACAGTGTAACGCGGTCAAGGAACGGGGCGCAACTATGGTTGCGGCTCTCTGGGAGAACACATTACCCTGCTATCGCGGCCGTCGGAGTTGTCACGTTCTATTGGAATGTGGTGCCCATGGGGGCCGCATTCAGAAACGCGGTGCCAGTGTTAGGCGCGTTCTATTCTTCTACCCATTGTGCTTCATTTGAGCTATTTTGTGCCCTGGTGAACCCGAGACTTGATCCTTCCTTGGCTTTTTGGCTCAATTGATGCCTCGAGCATCCGGTGAGAGCCGTGTGTGTGTGCCAAGGGTCCCAGAGGTATCGATTTACCTCGTTTAGCATGTCCGTGGGTTTGAGGGGTCTGGGTGACCCCATGTGTTTCGGTATTTTGTCCTTTCGCTTGATTGAGTCGCCGTGAGTCGGCGTGAGTGCAGAGGGCTATTCCCGCACGCCGTCGGCTTCTCGGGAAGTGTTTTTCGTGTGGGCCATGTGGATGGCCTTGAATTGTGAGTCCAATCACCCAGCCTGGGGCTGGAGATTTCTCTGATGTGACACAACCTTGGACTTAGGCAAACAAGCACAATTCGCAACTCAAACGGGCCGATATCGACGGCCAACTCACCCGACACTTAACCCAAAACCCGGGGTGACTCGGCGATGTCGAGTGGAGGATGTGAGGGCTGGTCCCTTGCTGGTAGAGGCCCAGCAAGGCCAGAGGGTCTCCCAAAGGGTTTGACCAGTCTGATTCTAAGGGCCGACCCGGTGCCGAGGGCACGGGTGCACACTCTCTCCCACGGTGGTCACTCAGAAGCAACGGGCTAATCGTGAGCGATAACAGTCTGCAATTAGACTCTACTTATTTTAAGAATAAATGCACCGACCTACACATTCACAATCACTTTACTTCGGTAGCCCACCCCCAACCTAACGAGCTGGTCGAAAATGCCAATAAAACTATCCTCTAAGGCATCAAGACCAAGCTCGGGAAGGCCAAGGGTAATTGGCTCGAGGAATTGCCTAGTATACTATGGTCGTACAGAACCAAGAGCTACTACTGGGGAAACTCCTTTTCAACTAGTGTATGGCACAGAGGCCTTGATCCTGTTGGAGATCGGTCGCCCATCCCTCCAAGTTGTCAACTTCTCGCTTGAGCCGAATGAGCAGAAGTTGTTAGAAAACTTGGACCTAGTGGACGAAGTGCGTGAAACCGCGAGGATCTGAGCTACGGAATATCAACAGCACATGACTCGGTACTACAATGTCGAAATTTGAGATAGATAGTTCCAACCAGAAGATTTCATACTAAGAAAGACGAAGCCTCTCGACCACTGGAAGAGGTGAGAAAGCTGGACCCTAATTGGGAAGGCCCCTACCGAGTGGTCGAGACGCTCAGAAAGGGAGCGTACTGGTTATATACCCTGGAAGGAACACCATCCCTCGGACTTGGAATGCGACAGCATTGCGAAAGTTCTATTTTTGAGCTGCTTCCACACATGTAATTGATAATTTATGATAATAACTCTCCTTTTTATTGCATCAATATCTTTGTACATCAGATAGGCCATAGCCAGTAAAATATGCAAAAAAAATTTGATACAACACGAACTGATGACACAGTGCAAATGAGGTTAGCAGCTCCAAGCCGAGCCACTAACTCCACCCAATGTGGAAACTAGCTCGGATAATGGGACGGCTGACTTTTTCTACTCGAAAAGTTCAGAAGAGATGGTATCAGGAGAAAAAAAGAAGGAGTGGTTTGCCCGAAAACAAGAGAAGGCCTCCTCCACCAACTCTTTGGAAGTTGGAGTGTGAGGAAGCCATCAAGAATTGATGGCACGGGCAAGAAAAAATAGAAAGTAAGCACCCTCTAAGTGGTGCGAGCAAGGATAAGAAAAAAGAAGTAGAAAATAGGCACCCTCCAAAGAGTGAAGGGTGAGAAGAAGAGACAGAACAAAGAAAAAGAGGTTGGTAGAAGAATAGGAGAGAGAGAAAGAGTGAACACTCCATTAAAGGGAGTGGGAGAGGGGGAGCATGGATGAAAGAAAGGAGAAGCAATGACTTCTCCTCTCCCCTCCCCTAGGTGGGGCAGCGGTCCATAGGTCCGGAGGGAACCAGTCACCACGTGCCCTCCTTTCTTGTATGCCGACCACCCCGTTGCCTTCCATTCTTCTACGCAGAAGCAGCATAAACGCCCCAACAACCGCCAAAGTCTTCATCTTCAGAGTCGCCCTCCATGTTTCACCTTAGGGTAATCACCAAGAAGAAGATGGCCGCTTCGCCAGTAAGGGAGGAAAAAGTAGATATTGCAAGGGAAGCCTTAAGTGGCGTGAAGAGGAGGAGGCACCCTTTGGGGCCTTTTACAAGCCGAAGGGGGAGATCTCTACCTTAATTGATCCTCCCCTCGAAAAGATGCATGAGGTAGGCATCCTTCCCCAGGAGCAGTTACGCTACCTCCCTCACAGACTCCCTGTGGAAATACGCAAAACGGCAAGTCATTCAAAGTATGGAAAGATGAAAAGGCTCCAATTTAGCACTAACAACTTACCCGACCGACAAGCAAGCCTGATTTTCTGGCTATAAATCATACACGATCCTAATTTACTAGTAGCCACGGATACGGTAAATCATACTCAGTCAAAGGCACTAACGAATAGTCAATTACATTTTAAACACTACTCCCATTATATAGAAAGAAAATCATTACACAGCCAAGTCCAGATGACGCATTTTTGACGAAAAATATTTTCGTCTGAAATTTGTGACAAGGAATATACGATGAACCATTTCGAACTGATTTTCGATAGACTTCTATCGGAAAGATTGTTTCCGACATAGTTTCTGACAGATTTTTGACAGAAATAGTCCGTCGAAAATCCCGCCTTTTCTTGTAGTGCTCTTTTTTGTAGCCCTTAACACTTTTAAATGGAAGACTTTCTTCTTTTTTGCAAACTGTAGAATCTCTGAGATCTGCCACGTATTTTTCTTTCTCTGCTTGCATTGAGATTTCCTAGGGATACGGGTAGGACTCCTTCTCACTTCAGGGAACCTCACCTCTCCCTTACAAATAGTGTTGGGCGAGGGCTTTGGCAGCCTTCCTGAGTTCATCATCCACCGTATCCTGCCCTTTTGCAGATGTCATCAGAGAAGTCAAGTTCTTATTCTGAGGAATGTAGCCCCCCTAGGGAATTCAGTCACCCCAAGCGCTTATGCATCTGGAAGGAGGTGCTGCCGGCACTGTGGGCGACGTGCCGAAGTCGGGGGAGGGCAGTAGTGAAGGCCCCACCGAGGAATACAAGCGGGGGTACCTGGATGGTTGGCAGGACACCTTGGAGAAGGTTAACTGCCTGTACTCTGGCAAGGGGATTTTGAACCTCCTTCTCGATAGGTTCCATCCCAAAGAGGACGAGTGACCTCTATGTAACTTCTCCCCTGCTAATGAATAAAACTTCTTTTCCTCCACCTTCTCTTTGTTCTGTGACGTATGACTATTCTTCCAAGATCTTCCTTGGTTTGTAGGCATATGACGAGGTGCCCTCCATCACTGGAGGAAGCGTCTCTTATTTGTAGATAGTAGTGATAGCTGGCGGAACAGTGGGCCTCATGCGCCTGCCTGTGGATGAGGTAGGGAAGTCAGCTAGTATAATGGGTTGGCCTTGTTGTCCACCTGCACCTCGACGCAGGATCTTTCTGGTGTCATGACTTCAGAAGAGGGCATCTCTAGCCCTTTTTCCTGGTGCAGGCCTCTGCGCGGGTGACTTCTCTAGCTAGTCCACTTCCTAGGAAATAGACGGGTCGAGAGGTGGGTTGCCTGTGGAAGTTGCCTCAGTGGTCACTGGCAGGTAACCTGACAGAGGCGGTATTGGGTGGATAGGGTGCTGAAGGCTGGACCAGTTGTCATGCCACTGTAGCCTTAGCCTGTCTTGTTTTTCCGTATGCTTGTATGTTGGCTGCATGAGAATGGCTTTTTAGAATTTGACAGCTTGTATTTTGACTAAAGAAATAAAATCCACTAGTTTAGATTTATGTTGATGTGTGCCTCTTGATGGAAGACTTTTGCACGGTGAGCATATGGGAGTGGGTAACTCTGCTATCTTCAATTTCCCTTTTCCGTATGCATGCGCTTATCTCCTCAAGTCCATGGGGTACCGTAGTTGCTCTTCTGGAGTGAGCGTGCATCTCCCCTTGGGTCTTTTGACTGTTGCTATTGTTTTCGAGGGGGCATGAGTGCTCACCCCTTGTAGACTTTAAAGTCACCATGGTATCCGAGGGAGCGGTGCTCTCCTCTTGGGGGTTCACCAACCCCTAGGAAGCTCGTAAGCCACCTTCATTTTTTAGGGGAGTAGTGCTCGTCGCTTGGAAGCCCGTAAGCTACCTCATCATTTTCAAGGGGAGCGGTGCTCACCTCTAGGGAACCCGTAGGCCACCTGTAATGTCCTGGATTTTTTAGACATTTTTCGGTTCAGGATCCGTGAGTTTCGGATCTCTTTCGGGGGTCCCGGAGCGCCTTTTGTGATTCACGCGTATTTTTTCCCGATAGACCTGCAGAACCCTGTGTAGGGTAAACCATTGTGTTCTCCTACTCCGGGATGGTACCTATGTGATGAGCGTGTTTCGAGGATCAAAAATGCAAACCAACCAAAAAACCGGGGAGTAATCCCGCAGATACAAAAACCCCCCCCCACCGGGGGGGGGGTCGACTAGTTCGATCGACCGACCGCCCTTTGCCGGTCGACCGAAACCAGCGAACTGGGCTAACCGAGCCGCGTCCGAACCATCTTTTAAAAGGGTTCTCACCCTCATTTCTTCACTCCTTCTCCTCCATACCTCCTCCCAACATCTCCGCAAACCCTAGAACACTCCACCTCTCCATTTCACACCCAAAAAACCCTCCTTCCTTCATCCGCACAAGATCTAGCTAGTTCGTCAACATTTCGGGAAGAGATCTCCGAAGTGGCTTGTGCGGCTCCAAAGCTCCTTCTTCGACTTCCAGGTTGTGGGAAAGCTCTGTCCACCACCGGCTGTGTGTCCTTCTGTGTCCTTCACTTCCCAAGAGAAGAGATAAGTCATTTTCAAGGTCTCCACAGCGGGTTTCTTGTCTGGATGGCGTCTAGAAGAAGCACTCGGTGTCTCACCCAAGGGGAATCTAGTGCCAGGAGACGTGAGGGCCAAGCTCCTCCGCCACAGCGGGTCGCTCCACCTCCACGGGTGTCGCCGATGCGCCCACGGTCCATTCTCGACCCTCGTCTAGTCGATTTTGATGAGATGCATGAGTTCTTTCCTGATCTAAGAGCTATCTTTGAAGTTTAGACCGGTTGGGTTGATTTCATGACAAGGTACACCCGATTTTATCTAAAACTTGTTCAAAAATTTTATGCAAATCTGAATGAGAGAAATGGTAGGCTCTATACAGTCATAAAGGGCGTTGAGATTACCGTCAACCCAGAATTATTTGAAAGGGCATTAGGAGTTTCAGCCAGGGGAGCGGATATGGTGTTTGGTCATGGCCTCATTGAGGACACATTTATACTTATGACCTGCAGTGAATATGTCCATGGAGTTAGCAATTTGTTAGTACTAAACTCCAACTACTTCCCACCACTACAGTGTATCTTGCACCATATGTTTACCACACTAATTTATCTCAAGGGAGGAAGTCGAAATGAAGTCACTGAAGTTCACAGGTTTCTCTTTTATAATGTGATGAACGGGGTGACTATCAACATGGGTCGCCATATGACGGAGTTAATTGGGTCTTGCCGTACCGAAAGGAGAAGGTCATTGCCCTATGCATCACAGTTGACTGGCATATTCATTTATGTCAGGATCCACTTGGCAAATGAAGTGTAGTGTGCCAAAGTGATATCTATAACGAACACAAGATGTTATCAGATTTTGGATATTATTGGGGTCTAGATGGAGAGCTTAAAAGAGATGTAAGAATGTACAGAGAAGACTCTGAAAATGAGGAAGCCGAGGAACAACATCAACAAGAAGCTCAAGCACCACCTGCAGCTTAGCCCAAGGAGCGGCCACCTTCTCCTCTACATATAAATCCGGACATGCCACCGCCTCCACAACTTTATCATGGGGAGTCCTATACTCAGGGTGTGTTGGACGCACTAAAATTCTAGGATAAAAATATCGGGTGTTTTTTTTATTCGGGATTATCTGTTTATCTAGTGCGAGGGCGTGCCAGTCACCTAGGTGACAATGTGTTCGGGCTTCGAAACTGGAGTGGTCCGAAGCCCGGGGTGCATTACGTCGGACTAATCAAATGATTATGGATATCGGGTCAGGACTGGAGACTCACCGTGCCATAAAGGTCACAGCGTTAATTACATCCCCTCGGAGAGGGAAAAACCTTTAATTAATCACCAAGATTTGGGGCCTCGTGGCCTAAACGTCAATTTTAATGAAAGAAGTAAATAGCATATTGAGAAGCATAGAAATTCCCCACTCTGTGGTGCAGAAGGACATTTGAGGTTATATTGGTTGTAAATCGACCATTCAATATTTGGACTCATACAACCAAAACTACCTCCGCACAGGGAGGGGCCTTCAGCCGGCCAAGCGGGGAGGGGGAGGATGAAGACAAAGTGCTTCAAACAATGTGGGACTCGATTCTATCCCCTCTCAGGAACAGAGGACAGACGGTCGATGCAGGAATTGTTGTGGTTGCTCCCGAACTCCTTTGTCAGCGGGATCAGTGCCAAAATTTCGTAGGTTGGCCCAGGAAGGTGCTGAAATTCCAATCTACAGGTTTAGTGGATGGAATCACACACACATATTCTCCAGTTTTGGAGACGAGGATGGAGGATATGACAGTGATGCAGGATACATGGATGCAAAGACAGTTTCCGGCAGAAAAACTAAGGCTTCCCTTACCAATTCAAGAGCCTCTTCATCAAGGTGTGTAAAATGGTCATCGACTCGCAACTACAACAATTGCCAACTGTATGGTCAGATGTAATGATGTTTTGCTGCCTGCTTATTCTGAGGACTTTCTAGGCATGTGAGATGCTTTTCAGTCCTGTGCTACATGCTATGATGTGTGGGAAGCGTCTTTTGTTGAATGACCCACAAATAAATACACACAAGTCAGAACCTTTCTAAGAAAGAGAAAGATTCGTGTGGTATTCATATTGTCCGTCAGTGGAGTTATCCTGGGGGAACACAAGCATGCATGGTGACAAATCATCGTCCAGGCCATTGATCTTTAGATTCAACAAATAGTACTTTGCAAAGTTTGATGTGTCCGTGCATTTCAATGCTCGGTGACTCAGGTGATCAATTGATGATTATGGGTATCATATTCATTTGGGGTTTATGTCTCTCTGCTCCATCCGTTCATGTAGGTTGAAGCTGCGGCTGTCATCAACGAGATTGTCGGAAGATCTGCTTGATCAACTGGACCTGCTAGACCGACAGAAAACCAGATCAAGTCTCCACCAGACATCTACAAACCGCAAGCGAAAGGCAGAGTCCGATGAGGAACCGGAGATCGCTGCCGATGGGCGTCTTGTCATACATGAGGAGGCCGTCAGGCGGAAGGGGAAGAAGCCACTATCTTCTGACCATGACTCTGATACCAGAACCGGAGCCAGCGGCCGGAAGCTCAGAAGAGGAAAGCACCTCGCTTCCGACCCTGGTGCAGGAAGCCACGCCGGTGGCCGGTCCATGGCAAGTTCTTCAACAAGAGCGCAGAGGAAGCGGCAGAAAACGAAGAGCGGTTCTGGGTGGGCGTACGCCGGCAGTGAGTACACCAGCAAGAAGGCCAGCGGTGATGTGAAGGTCAAGGACAAACTGGAACCTTACGCCTATTGGCCACTGGACCGCAAGCTGTTAAATCGCAGGTCAGAGCTGAAGGCAGTAGCTCGCAAGGGCATGGCTAAGGTCATGAAGAGGAAGCGTGAAGGGAAGGGGGGTGCTGTTTCTATCAAGGGGGTGATGCTGTCAAGGGCTCAGAGGAAAGCCAAGAGGAAAGGCAAACTGCAGAAGAAGAAGCATGCCAGAGGCTGAGGTCCATCGACGACGATGCACCGTTCCATTTCACCCGGTCTTGGCGTGGAACAAAGGGTCTTGCCGTCGGTCTCCTCCGGCGAGGCTTCACCGTCTCCGACTCCCCATTTTTTGACGAGATGCTTAGTGCGTAGTGTTGAGTTGAGTTTCTGAAGGCGATTTCATATTGGCATCTCTGTCATCCAGTTTTGGTTAGCGTGATCATGCTGAAGTTGCATTTTTTTTTCCTTGCCTCAGCGTTGGCCCGGAGGAAGGTTTTTATGTGTGCATTGTGGTACCAAGGTTATTCTAATTAATCTGGTGAGTGATTTGAGGAATGCAAATTTATCGAAAGGGTGCGTTTGGAATGGATCGAAGGTGGTGGGATTTTTTCAAAATCTATTGGAGAGAGAAGAAACACC
>JANBPO010002237.1:0-27641 GCA_024336825.1 Amorphophallus titanum | reverse complement strand
GATGACATCCCTTGGGATGTACTAGAGACGTATGGCATTCAGGACATTGACCAGACATGGCAATTATTTTGGAAACAATTAGAAAAGCTTGGATGCACTATCGAAGAGCTAGGAGTGTACATGTCATGAAAAAGATTTTGGGCCCTTCCAAATATGATTGGCAGGTTGGCGACTATGGCCGGTATCATGACGGGCCTAAATGGGAAGTTACCGATATTCAAGATGATCCTAACGGTGACGGCAAGCACGTCCAACTATTTGTGACATATGTTGAAGGGGACATGGAGAATGAAGAGACAGACTACTACGTAGGCGGCCCTGACAATATGTGGTTTACGCAATACCCTAACGACCACAACATTCTTAGGAAGGTCAACAGATTGGTCAGGGATGCTTAGTATGAAGATAATTAAAGACCCACATCCGCATTCGTGGAAAGTTGGTGACATAGGAAGATATGGACTGGACTGCGAATTCAAAGTAATTGATGTGTTTCCAGAAGCTCGCTCCATACGCGCTAAAATTACTAAAGGCACGAGTTCAGGTCGAACGATAAACTTCTCGCTTGGCGGTGGAGACAACGCTAATTTTACTAAATATATCAATACGTTAGCTGATGAAGTTAAAGAATTAATTAGTGAGGCGTGACATGCCTATACAAATAGGTCCAAGCCCTTCCGTGTGGAAAGTAGGAGACGTAGGCAGCTATGGATATTTAGACAAATTCGTAGTGACTATGGTGGAAAGAAATCATACCAACAGCACCCTACTGCATGTTAAATACATAGAGGGCTTATACAAACACCAAACATCTTTGTACGCTGTGGGCGCTGGTGACAATTGCAAATTCAACAGATATTCGTACACTCTGCCAGATAAAATAAAGGATTTAATCAGGGACGCATAGAATGTCTTTTATCCCGGTAATCATACTAACTAATAATTTCTGCGCCGTGCTTACAGACATGGAGCGCAACGGGATTATGATCGACCAGCCTGCTCTGCAAAAACTAGAAGATGAATATATTGCAGAACAGCAGCTTATGGTTTGACCGTTGACCACCGTGCTGGTCGTAGTGAGATTGCTTTCCTGAACGCTGCTATCGAAAGCGAGAATGTCGCCGCTATTGCTGTTTTTGATGACGACGTTGCCATCGCTTTGAGTGAGATAGTAGGTGGTGTTGCCGGTGCTGCCAACTAGCGTATCCTGGCCCGTTCCGGCGATTAGTGTGTCGTTACCGCCGTTGGCTGAGATGACGTCGTCTTGACTGTTGGCAGTGGCTGTCAGGCTGACCGTTCCTGACAGGCTCATGTTTTGAATGCCACCGGCAAGAGTGACGTTGGCACCGGAAGTGGAAGCGGTGGGGCCAGCGGTCAACTGGGCAATCATCTGACCAAGCGAGGCACTGGAGCCGTTGGCGAACTGCAGTTGGTCGAGCATTGCAGCGCTCGTTGGAGCGTCGATGACTACCGTGCTGCCTTGGGCGTTTTGCAAGGTAACGATCAAGCTGCCGTCTTGCGCTGCGGATGTGGTGACGCTCAGATTGGCTGCTGTGATACCAGCACTTAAGACAAGTGTGTCGTTATCGCTACTACCTTGAATTGTGGTCGTTGTGCCGCTTACGCTATTAGCGACGTACATATCAGAAGCGCCACCACCGACCAACGTGTCGCTGCCTGTACCGGCAATCAAGGTGTCGTTGCCACCATTCGCGTGAATGATGTCGCTGCCGCTGTCGCCCGCAAAACTCAAGTCCGCAGTACCCATGAGGACCACATTCGTTGGCGCAGGTGTGCCGGCTTGCTTCACGCTGGCTGGCCCACTTTTGGATAGTACGCCCTCGTTTAGCTGCTGTACGCCGACCACGTTGTTGCCGGTATCAGGCTGATTCCCGGTGACGTACGTCGTGCCGTTTTGGTTGAATGTGGGGGAAAGCAATTGGGCGAATGTTGCAGTTCCGTCCGCAAACGTCGCTTGAGTAAGTGCGCCACCGTTTATCGTTACGCTTGTACCATCATCGAGTGTGAGCTGTACTATGCTCATATCGGCGTTGGCGACCGCCGTCACATCGGAAATCGACACTCCAGGGCCGAATGTAAGCGTATCTCCTGCACCGGCGCCAAAGATATTGGTTGTACCACCGTTGTCGTCGATCTCGTACGTGGCACTGCCGGCGCCACCATTGAAGGTGTTGGTGCCACTACCGGAATAGATCATCATGTTGCCTTCGCCGACACTGACGATCTCTGTACCACTTCCACCATAAACGGTGGCACTGCCGGTTGCCCCTATGATATTGTCAACGCCACCGCCTGCATAAATGCTGTCGGCGCCACTGCCGGCGGTAATTTGCGTGGCTTGCACTGTGTCACCACCGTCGCCCGCATAGAGGATGTCGTTACCGGCACCGCCCCAAAGTCCGTCGACGCCCAGGCCGCCGGTGATGGTGTCATTGCCATCTCCTGCTTTTGCCATACTTGGGGCGGTGTCCGTACCGCCATCGCCCAAGTTGATGGTGTCATTACCTGCACCGCCATAAATCAAGACACTGCCGCTGCCGCCGGTAAGTGATTCATTACCCGCGCCTCCGTAAAGTGTGTCGTTACCTGTGCCGGCAGTAATAGTGTCATTGCCACCGGCTCCATATACGATGTCCTGCCCGCTGAGTCGGAGATGGCGCTCATGACGCACCCCGCTTCGGCTTGCGGTTCTTCTTCTCGTTTCGAGGGCTTGACGCAGCGGCTCCGTCCACTCGGGCACCGCGCAATGGTGCGATCACGTAATAACGCTCACGCTGAAATTGATTTGCCGGTTTTGAATAAAACCCGTCATACTCTCCTGCTTGGAAGGGACATTCCAAAACGGGGAGGCAATGATCATGATTTACAGCGACAGGGTTCCCTTGGCGGAACCTGTCGTCATACCGGACATATTCGCTTCGCTAGCTTGGAGCTTGAGATATTAAGTCCTACTGAGCGTTCGCTCACCTAGTTTATTTCTAATATTTTTCAGGTAACGACCCTAGTGATGATGAGACCGAACAAGATGGGCAAGGGCAAGAGTGAAAAGATCTCCAACACTTACATGAATCATCTAGTCTTATTGGTCTTTCGTCTTATGTTAAGTCTAGTCATAAGTCTCTTATAATTTTTACTTTATTGAGTCTTTCCTTTACGTGGGGTCCAACTTGTAATAAACTTATAATTGAAATAAAATTCTATTCTTTGTTTAAAGTATATCTTGTCTTGGTTATGTTCTGATTGACACGACTGTTTAACTGCCACGTTTCGAGCAAACGACACGTTCTGCTGCTATCGGTTCGGGGCGTGACATGAAATTTGTGTGTGTGTGTGTGTATGTGTGTGTGTGTTTTTGTTTGATTGACCCGTGTGCGCTGACTGTAGGATGCCTGTGACACCATAATAGCGAACTTGCAAGCTCACCTACTGGAGACGGAGCAGCAATTGTGTGACACCCATGCAGCTTTGAGTGCCTCGGTAAGCGTATATGCAATGCATACTCCTAATTATGACCCTAGATTCTTGGTAATCAGCCACTAATTGTCACCTTACATTATTGTAGCGCGCACAGCTTGATGTAGCCTCATCAGCAATGGGAGTGGATGGCGTCTCTTCGACCTTATGGATCCCTACCTCAGAGCTTGATTTGCTTCATGAGCAACTTGCTCGTGCCACGCAGCGTGCCGTGGAGGCAGAAGGGATGCTCTCTACATAGGTGAGGGTTTCACAATTGAATTCCATTTGTTCATGCCTTACCACATATCTGAGATGGTGGACGTGACAGATGAAAGAGATGCAAGATGCACTTGCCCATGCCGCGGAGGGGGAAGCCAGAATAGTGGTGCTGGAGGAGGAACTGCATCATCATCCAGATGATGACTCTTCTCGGGATGTCGTGGCACTGAGGATCACCCTTCAGCTGGAAAGGGAAGATAGAGAGAGAGAACGAGCAGAGAGGGAAAGAGACACAGAATGAGAAAGAGCCGATAGATTGGCTGAGAGGGAGGAGCGGAGGGCCATAGAGGCCCAATTCTTTGAGCTCCGAACCAGCCTTGGTCTTGCTGAACAATGGCTGAGAGATGGTGAAGAGTGCTACCGAAGAGCATGAGAGTGTGACTTTCGTGTTAATAGCTTCTTTGCTACCCCTGCCGACCGACGGGGATCGAAAATGGGAAGAGGAGTGCAGAGCAGTAGAGGTACCGCCTCGCATGGATTGTCGATACCCTCTAGGGTTCCTCACTAGGAGAGTGGTGAAAGGAGTAATGTTGAGGGAGCGAGTGGAGCTTGATGTACATTTTTTTGGAAGAAAATAATGGAATGTTTAGTTTGCTGTTCTCTGCCTCTTTCCTGCTTTTTCGAATCCTACACATATTGCTCAGTGAAATAAGTTAGTTTTTCTTTCCTGACTTGGCCCCTTGCTTGATGAGTGGGTGATTATTTTGAAGCTAGCCTTGATATGCAAGTCAAAGGGCCAAGCCTTTATCAATTAAGGCAAAAGCAAAGATGATAAATGCAACACATAGGCATACAAATGTGAACGAGAATTTAAAAATGAAATGTAGCACACAAATGAGATGATACGGATGCATATTTTTTATTTTTTTTATTTCTTACTTTTTATTGATTATTTTTTTATTTTTTTGTTGTTTTTTTAGACGAAGGACACTCATTGCAATTGGCATGGTCCTTAGATCAGGGGTGTTTACTCATTCACAAACCGTATGTGCACTTTAGAAAAATGATAATCACGTCGCACGCTAATGAAACCAGTAGGACAAGCCTTCTGTTATTTTGGGTATAGTGTCTGCGATTCAGCACTTTCCTCAAGACCCAGTGCAAAGGGAACATCAACGCCGCCTCTCCAAGTCGGGCTCGGATCTTGGGAACCATCCCGATATGGCCGTGATCTGACATTGCTCTGAGCTGATAGTTCGTCAAACCGGACTCATTCCCATTGTGATTCCTTTCCGCTCTTTCATTGAAATTGTCGTAAACTTGGCATACATTTGTACGAGTTTTTTTTCCGTTTATGTCTACCTTCAATACGGACCTTGGTCCGAACATAGAGTGGTCCATGAGTGACCGATAAAATTTGAATGTTCGTATCCCAATGCGGGGTCTTAGCATAGTCCGACCTCCCCTATCTTCTTGCATTATTGGTATTTTCCTTAGGCCGTAGGGCCCTTATTCCTGGCGATTAATCAAGGGTGTTCCCCTCTCTGAGGGGACGTAAATGATGTCGTGACCCTTATGGCATGGCAGGTTTTTGTCTCGACCCGAACTACACAATCATCTGACCGAGTCAAATCGAGCGCACCAAGGGCTTCTTTGAAGTCTGAATAAATTGTCACTTTACGACTGGCACGCTCACGCACTTAATAAACGAATGAACGCACCTAATAAATCAATCAATAAATAAAATAACTATTTAATAAAAAGTGTGTCCACAAGTCTGGCACGCCCGGTGGGACTTGAACCACCCTTCATCTTTTCGCCTGGACTAAGGGCCTCATGGCCTCCTAATAAATGATGTTTACCTGATTTGATGAATGGGAGGTGCCGTCTCCGTGAGCCCTATAGGAGAAAAGCCGGACTAGGCACAATTGTCTTTGTGGCCTCGAAGGTGCTACTCCGAGGCACCTACAGCTTCCAGGAATCATGAAGGTCGCTAAAAAAAAGGAAAAAAAAAGAGAAAGAAAGAAGAAGGGAGGGGAAATCAAACCCCTTCCGTAAGAAGGAAAAGAAAAAAAAGAAGAAGAAAAAAAGAGAGAGAAAGAATGGGCGAGAGAGGGTTGTACGGCCATATCTGTTGAGACCCGTGCTGAACAAAGATTACCACTGTGTGATTGATGTGGTGGAGCAAACCACTCATCCCCTCCCCGAGGGGGTGAGCGCTCTCCTGCACACCTGCCTTGGTCTATTATACAAAAAAAAGAAGAGAAGAAAAGAAGGGACAAAAAGAAAATTGGCAAGCATTGCTGACCAAAAGAATAATAAGAAGGTCGGCATCCTGCCTGACTCTAGGAGGGTCCAAGTCCGTGGTGCAATGCCCCGGTCCGTTCCACCTTCCTACTACCCCTATCCGGCATATGATGGCCCCTCGAGTGGCTGTTTGAAGACCCAACAAGCTACAACTGTAGCTTGGTGAATTCCCGCCCACTGTGGGGAATGCCTTATAGTAGTAAGGCCAAGGATGGTCGCGACTCCCAAAGAGAGAGCACGCATCCACCCCGCCCTGGGGGCATAAGAGGCAATAAACTGCACCTTGCTCCGGGGACATATGAAGAGAAGCACACCCCACCTTGGGTGCACAAGAAGCAAACACACCCCACCTTGGGTGCACAAGGAGCAAACACACCCCACCGTGAGGGGGTAAGAAGGGCATACACCCTGACTCGGGCGCATAAGAAACAAAAGAATACACCCCGGCTTAGGGGCATTTGAAGAAGAAACATACACCCTACCTGGGGGAATAGAAGCCATGAAGAATACACCCTGCCTGGGTGCACAAAAGCAAAGAGACATTCCGCCATCAAAAATCCATACACGAGAAATACACCCCGACTCGGGGGGCACATGAAGCAACATATACCCCATTATGGGGGCGTATAAAAAGGGATACACCCTGACTCGGGGGCATATGAAGAAACACACCTCGCCCTAGGGGCATAAGAAGCAAAAGAATACACCCCGGCTTGGGGGCATTTGGGGAAGGAATACCGGAGAAGAGAGGGGAGAAAGAGAGGTGAGAGAGTGAGAAAAAGAGAATGGGGAGAGAGAAAAAGGGTTAAGGACTATTTATAGAAAATCTGATTTTTTAGAAAAATACCAAAAAATAGAAAATCACGCTTCCGCGATCCTCGGAACGCACCGATCGCAATGGTACCACTCACGCCTAGGTGAACGACTCGGTTCACCCGTGGCGGAGTTTCACAGGATTTGTCAAAAACTGGGTCAGGAATCGAAAAAATGCGCGGAAAAGTCACGGAATGCCTCCGGGCTTCCGAAATGGCCTTGGATCGTGCCAATTCGAACATGAAAGATGTTTGAAATGTAATTTCAGACACAACGGAGCCGGAACACTCTGAGAAAACAGATCCGAAACCCAAAAATAAGGATCAGAAAGGGCCCGGATATTACAACACCAATGTTCCTTGGGTCAGGACATATTTCAAAGGGACAGCCAGGATGAGAGAAAACCTCGAGGGCTAGCCTACGAGGGGTATACAGCCCCCAGCCACCACCATTCCCCCTTTAGGGATAGTGGATTTAGTGTCGAGCCATAAGCCCTCTTCTTATTCACCTGTTAATGGCCCATAGAGGTACATGTCATATGAGGACAAGACTCTATGACCCTCTGGTGATTCAGAGAGAAGTTAGTGGCGTGGATGTCGATGGGGAATGTCCCCCCTCCCCGATCACTAGACTATCATTATTAAAGGGATAAAACACAGTAACTATGACCTGTGTGAAGGATAGAGGGATGGGCCACATGGGACAGACCCTCTCCTTATCCTTCCCGGGGCAAAGGAGATGCGCTGGTTAATGATTCAACTATTAAACCACCGACAATTGATCAGACATAAAAGGGGGGTTAGTTGGTTAGCATCCAGGGGTTAGTAGTGGGAACATAGGCTACGAAGCTTACAGAAAAGGGGTGGCATGCAGATAGTTGTATGAGGCAAATGCTCGAATAGTTAGTGGGTAACTCTGAGGGAGATGGCCACCATGTTAGATGCATAATACCCAGGCTGTGGGGATGACCATGCCACCTCCAGCCCATGGCTACGAACGGAGGGGCGATGAGAGGGTCACTCCCAGGAGCGAGCAGAGGCACATTCGAGGAGGGAAACCATAGTAGACATGAAAGATGCTTAGCGTAATCCAGCCATTAGAAGACCCCGGGGAGGGGGTAGTGGTGTTAATATTACCCTGGGAAGGCCTAGGGTGTATTTGACATCAATGAGAGAATTCAAATGATAACACACAGACGACGTAAAATTAAATGCAGTCAGAGAAAGAAGAGGGGACTCAGACGCACATCAATGATTTTTATTCAGGCCCAGAGTTCATTACACAACGTAATAAGCAAATGAGATATTACATACGCAAACACGGCCTGGCGTTGTCACACAAAGCCGATCACATCCCTAGATCAAGAATAAAAAAGGGTACAAGAAGCAAAAGCTATTGACTAAGGGGAGAACTGCGGGCTCATATCATCGCTCGCTTTAATACAAATCACCACTGAGGTGTGCATAAGAGTGGAGGAAGGAGATGATCAGAAGAAGAACGCTGGAACCCACCTCTGTTATCAGTAACAAAAATAGAGTATCGAAACTCGCCCAAAGCTCTCCTCTCCCTGTAGTGAGGACACCAGAGACAGAGTTTGACTCGACTCAGCGAGTCGGCGATACCAAACACATAGCATGACTCGGTCGATGCAAACTTCTTTGTGGCTAGGGGACAGTCTAGAGTCTCCACCTGAGCTATGATATTTTAGTACATATTTTGGTACGTATTTGTATTTGGTATGTGTTTAGTTGTATTTGGTTGTATTTGGTGTGTATTTGGGTTGTATTTGGTTTGTATTTATATTGTGGGTTTAATATTGGGTCAATGATCCATAAATGTAATTGGGACTTATTCTGACCTAAAAAGGTGATGTTGCCAAAGTCAGCGATTGGTCAACCCACTATTGCCAATGGTCAAGTCATTATTGCCAATCATTAAAATAAGACATGAATGACACTAAATTAGAGGAGACACAACACACTGCCACTGCCACTGGATGAGGGGGATGCCACCGGAACACATACTCCCCACCGGATACATCAGGCTTGAAGGGCCACCGGAACACATCACTGTCGCTACCACCGGATGAGGGGGTGTATGCCACCGGATGGGAGAGACGTAGCTCCCGCCCTTCCTGTGAAATCGGCATTTTTTAGCACCTCCAGGCAGACGCCGATACAAGTTCTCCGCTTGCAACATAAAGAGTTTCTTCGCAGACGACGCCAACCAGACAGCATGAGCTGACAACAGCAATCTGGGGCTTCATAGGCTACCACTTTGATACAAGAAAATGGAAACCCTCCTCTGCTGCCTAAAATGCCTTCCGTATTACATCTGTTGTCATTGCCTGCTACTCTGTTTAAACCTCTTTAAGTGGTGGGAGCAGTGCTCATTAACATGGATCTATGTGATTGGTAGATTGGGTGTACTAGCAAGTTGTAAAGGAAGCCCTCTACCTTCAGCACCCAAGCGAATGAACCGCGCCAGCAAGCATACGAACAATGGAAGCGATTGGCTCATGGGAATGCATCCTTGCCATTGGCTGCGATGGGGTGGACGGCAGGCCAAATGGGGAAGGGGCAATTGTTGACGATGGCCACCATCTTGGAAGGGTACTCGGCGCCGGCCATCACCAGCAGAAGGGCCAGGGTCTGGGCGAGTAGGAGAGATGAGGGGAAGTGGAGGGAGCAGGCGTGGAGAGAAATGGATATCCGGTGGGAAGTGGGAGAGGTTAAACGGTTGGAGCTCCGAGTGTGATCCTGTGGGAGGATGCGGAGTGTGATCCGGTGCGAGGGTTGAGGGTGTTCTGATGGGACGTTCTGGGGTGTCATCTGGTGGGATGGTTTGGTGGTGATTTGGTGGGAAGTGGGAGAGCGCGGGGGTTTTCATCAGGTGGGATGTGGGGGAGCGCAGTCTGATGGGAAGCGGGGTGTGCCATCCGGTGTGGTTTTTTGGGTGTTAAATGGTGGTGGGGGAGTCACCGGATGAAGGTGCGAAGTGTTGATCCAGTGGCGGGTTGAGGATGTTGGTCCGGTGGGAAGGTGGAAGGTGATCCAGTGGCGCGGTGGAAGGGGTCACATTCGGTGGCATGTGAGCCACTGGTTATAAGAGCATGAGAGGTCACTGGTCTTCTTATTATTATATTTTTCATTATCATTGTTTATTTTTATTTCATTTTTCTTCTATTTTCTCCTTTTCTTATATTCTATTTTTTTCTTCTATTCCCCTTCTTTTCTTTATTTCCTTCTATTTTCTTCTTTTGACGCCCCGACCTCCACACTCTGGGCTACCTCTTCGAGGATGTAGGGACCTCGCTCAATTTTATATTCAGTTCGTCCCTCGGAATGTAAATTCATGATGGCGTGGTGCCGCGTGTAGGATGCAGCCCCACCACCACAATAGCAGAAATTCAGCTGTCGAGGCCTCTTGCTTTGCCTCTTCTTGTTCTTCTTCCATCGAAAGCTTGCTAGAAAGGCAAAAATTTGGGTGTCCACAAATGCCCCCCACCCACAGGTGGCGCGAAGGAGGGACGAGCAAGCGGGGCCTGCGGGTGTAATCTTCTGTCCAGCAGGTGGTGGATCTTGGAGCAGCATCTTCGAATATTTTGATTAATTTGTCAGCTTGAATGCCGATGGTTGGAGAGGTATCGACTTGACTGTCGGTGGCTGGAATGCTGATGCTTGCAGAGCTGTCGATTTGAATGCCGATGGCTAGATGCTATCGACAGGGTTTTCCCTGGGGATTCATCCCTGGGCACCTCTGACTCGTTTCCCTCTTTACAGTTCTAGCATTCATGGTCATCATCATCAACTCAGGCACCATGCGAGATAACCCCTCTTCATCTGGCGCCGTCTGTGGGAAATGAACGAAGAGCCAACATGTTGCAAAGGAGTTCTAGCAGGAGGACCGCCAGTGACAAAGGGAAAGGCATGGTGACGGAGGAAGGCGCACCTTCCCATCCTATGGGGAACACCCCATCATGCGCCAGCGACTCGGTCTGTGATAACACCCCACCCACTGTGGAAAGGCAACCCCATACTGGGAGCACAGACCCCCTCCAGACCCTCAACGAAAAATTGGATAGCCTCATTGATCTAATGAGGAACCAGGCGGCCAAGGAGGAGCGTTCGCGACTTCCCCAGGAAAGCCCCCCTCATGGAGATGCCTCCCTACAAATTGCAAGGGGCCATTTTATCCTCCAGGGACAACGAATAATTCACAACCAGTCAGATGGACCATCGCAAGCCCCACCCCCGAAGCAAGAAGCCTCATCCACCCCAAGGAGGGAGAAGTCCGGAGCGTATCGGTCGCTCCCAGAGATCGAGGCCCTCAAGGGGCGTCAAGGCAACGTACAAGAACACCCCCACAGCCCCTCGATCCAGCGGTAACCGGAGTTATCCCTCCGACTATGAGACTTTGAGAGGTGTTTCACGGAGTAAGAGTGCGCCCTTCGTGCCCTTTAGAAGACCTCTACCATCGAAGACGAGGACCAATCCCTGTTTTTCGACTACGTCTTGAAGGCCGAGATCTCCCCTAGGATCTCGCTTTCGACCTTCAAGGCATACGATGGCCAGGAAACCTAGCTGATCACTACGATAGTTTTGACACCCTCATGACCTTACATGGGGCATCTGACGCCATCAACTACCGAGTGTTCGTGACCACCTTAGTCTAGGGCGCTTAAGCTTGGTTCTGAGCCCTTGCCCCAAGCAACATCCGTGATTTTCGACAGTTCAGGCGAGTATTCAAGGAGAGCTTCGCCAGCAGTGATCTTCCACGATCAGTAGCGGGGTTGTGGCCCTTAGATAGGAACAGGGGGAGAGGCTCCGGGCCTATATTAACTAATTTAAATAGGCGGCCCTGCGTATTCCTTACCTGGACATTGCCTTGACCATCACCGCACTGACCGGGGGCACCCACGATGAGAATTTATGACGTGAATTGGTCCTTCATCCCCCTACCTCCCTCACCAAGCTCGTGACCCTAGCCCTACGCCACGTCGAGTGTGAGTAAGTCCTCACTACCTGTCGCAGCGCGACGGGCTCGGGATGGGAGGGGGACAAGAAGCGATAGTCCAAGCAAGGCTCCGGACAAGGAAAGAGACAAAACCAAGATGGAGACCCTAAAGAGCCCTCTTGGAAGTACGAGCGGTACACCCTCCTGACCGCCCCTATCTACAAAATTTATGAAGATATCAAGGACTCGAGCCTTCTCTGCCAACCCGAGCCCATGAAGGTAAAGCACCGCAATCGCCACAAGCACTGTCTATTCCACAGTGACCATGGACATCACACCGGCGATTATCATCAGCTCCAAGATGAGATCAAGCACCTCGTCCGCCAGGGGGACTTATCCCGATATGTGTCCGAGCACCGGAAGGACGTGGCCGCCCCGGAGCAGATTGATAATGTCCCCCGCGGAGTCCATATCAACGTCATTGCTGGCGGTACGGCATTAGGTGGAAATAGCAGCCGGGGAAGGAAGCGTCACACCGAATGGGCAAGTCGGGCCTCCGAGTCCCCGATGGCCACACAGGCAAGCGAACAACAGGCCTTGGTGTTTTCTGACCAAGACCTGGAAGGGTTAGCAACCCCGCACGATGATGCCCTAGTTGTATCGACTACTAATTTTGGGGCATTACAAGTTTGCCTTCAAATTTCATGCCTATCTTTATCACTACGGGATTGATACTACACTTCATGGTTCTAATGAGTTTTTCTCTTGTGGTTTGACTTTGTTTTGCAGGAGAGCATGATTGAATGTGAGGCCCTCTTCATCTAGCCAGCTGAAAGGAGAGGAGGTCAAATCCACGACGTGCCCCGCACCCCATTCCTTAAGCGCGATCAAGTCTTCATCTTTCCAAGGTACACGGCACCGTTGCACTCCTTTCTTCATCCCTTTAGTGTTGTTGATCCTTGGTGACAAACACGGTTAGTATCCTATCTCTTATCACCCCTTTGTTCACCATACTTCCATGCTTGTTCATGCTCATATGCATATACTAGCATAGTTATTTTGGGGGCAGGATAAAGAGGAACATAAACTATCAACATGGAGGAGCTATCTGTGGGGACAGTGTGTGAGGCAAGCAATGTTAACATGGGTGGTGTTGTATTCAGGTGGGCACTAGGTGTTGGCTGTTGTAGGTTAGCAGTTCATGGGAACTGTGGAATCGCTGAGATTGGATGGCTATAAGGTGGAACAGTTGTCTCCTTGGTGAAGCAATCCCCCGATGTGGGAGTGCGAGATCGGGGCCCTGCTAGCGAGATGGATTGTTAAGGTGGCATGCCAGGATTGGCGAGATTGTGGAGTTCAATGTTCGTGCAGGAGACCTTGTTATTCTTCTTGTTCCCTCTTGGGAAGCTGGATTGGCTAGATAGCCAGGGAAGATTGGAATGGTGCTTGATTGATGTGTGGCCCAGGTGCAGAGATAGCAAGTGTATGGTCCAATGGATGCAGTCTAACATCCGGAGTTGGTTTGTCGATTCTATAGAGAACTTGAAGGGAAGACTAATTTGAGGATTTCTTGGTTGGCGTGAGAACCATGGCCGGTGGATGGCTCTTTTACCGGTGTGATGTTCCTCGAGTTGGTCCTACCATGTTACGATTTACAATTGGTGAGATCTCGGATGGTTAATTGTGAGTGTCCTACGAGCATTGGTCGAGGTTGGTGAAGACTTGACGGTGGGATTAGTATTAATCGAGAGCATTGGATGTGTTCGACTTTCGAGGTGAAAGTCGTTGATTGTGTAGAGCCGTCAATAGCATTGTAATCAGTGGTGTTAGCTGAGTGAATGTCGACTCTTGAGATGTCAGTTGCTAACTATGTGGAGCTGGCGGGTTTGTCGCGGTCAGCATTAATGTCTGTCAGAGTTGGGCCCGTGGTCTAGATGCGATTGTGCTCCTTGTGAGGGGTGCTTGGTGTTCGGTAATCGAGGTAGCCGAGGTCCTAAGTGGACAGCTGTGTATGGTTTTTCCTAGTGCTAGGTGGAGTTATAGCCGGAATTATATGGTTTCTGCCTTGTGTGGGGTGCGTTGCATGTTATGGCGCCAGGAAGCTTTGAGAAGTTGAGGTGAGGCCAGACTCATCCCTCTGTGTGGGCCTTGGGTGGTCCGAGCATTAGTGTGGATTGGCATAGATTTTCAAGGGTACCTTGTTGGTTGTGTCGGTTGGGCGTTGACCCTCAGGGAAGTCGTGTGGTGTAATGTAGTTGTGTTGCGCCTTGGTGGTACGCCGTGGGGGCGTGTTCTTCCCCGTGAGTTCTGTACATTGTTCTTAATTTCGAGGATGCAATTCTTTAAAGGGGGGAGGTCTGTCATGCCCTGGGTTTTTCAGATCTTTTTTCGTGGGTTGTGGATCGTGTCCGAGCAGGTTTTGGACTTTAATTTTAGATTTTTAGACCCTGCAAGAGTGCTTTTGTGGGTCATTTCGGGTCCGTGGTGGTGAGTTAAGCCGCCCTGCTTTATCCCGAAAATTTTCTGTGTCAGATGGTATTTTTCGAGAATTTTTGAATTTAATGTGTATGACTAGTCAGGGTCACGTCTAACGATGCAAGTCCAAAGCCCCTGACCACGTGTGCACACACTGGCCCACTGCCTAAGCCAGGCCTCTAGCAAGTATTCCCCCTCCGAAGAACACTACGGTTGGACCGGGGGCCCACAGAACTAGCCTAAGAACCATAAATCGGGAAAGTGCCCCGCTACAAGAGCCGTCACACCGAAGTGTGCCGTAAGGCTACGACTAGTGGAGGCTCACAAGACATAGAGACTCAAAATACGAGTGCTGAAGTACAGACAGGCTACCCATGCACTGTCACCCATACTCCAAAGCCCAATGGCAGCACAAGAAAGTGCCGACAACTCAGGACAAGGCAACTAGACCTACTCACGTAACGATCCTTGAGTGAGACGACTCGAAGGCAAGATCATCACAGACAATGGAACAAGCCACCGAATCGGTCTACTCCTAAGCTAGAGGAAATAATGCTCCACAGGAAACGACTCACGGAGACCCGAGGGAACACCGAGAACCCTCAACACATCTGGATATGCAAACTGAGGTAGAACGATACCTCGAGGCATCCAGAAACACGGTCTCAAATTGGACAAAGCCGCCAAGACACAGACAAGGTCACATGTCAACCCCTGGTCTCAACGGGTTGACCAAAACCCGACACGACACATACACATAGACACACATAGACACACATACAAACACTCTTGGCTATCCCATCATGGTCACCGCCCTCATAGGATGTCAACAGACATCCACGGGTCACGGGCAAACCACAAGATCAAGCCAAGACAAGTAGAAATCGGAGCGGTGGACAACGACAGCACTCTGGGCAGAGTGAACTATCACTCAACCGCTAGGCGAACCCCGCAGTCAAGGAAAGCCACTACAGGACTAGAGTCAAGGACACTGGCAGGTCTAGATCAAGTCGTTAGGGAACTATCGCAGTCAAGGACAAGACCACACCTAGTCACCTGAACCGACCAATCCAGAAACCACCGACACACAGACACTGCCCTAAAACACAAACCTAAGACAGACCAACTCACGAACAGACACAGAACAGAACAATGGCCATCATGGCCAACAACAAGACTGTAACGCACCTCTATAGGCGCATTACACAGCTCTGACGCACCAGGACAGGGGCGTCAGGATGAACAGACCTAAAACCTACACTCAAACGATGTAACAGCCTACTATAGGCTCGTTACACGCTCTGACGCACCAAGGTAGGGGCGCCAGGACCAACAGACCCAAAACTCGACGAACGGGACTGTGACGCACCTCTATAGGGGCATCACAGTCATGTAACGGCCCATAACTGGTCCGTCACACTGACCTAGCCTCAAAGGACCTAAAACGACTAATGGCTGTGGCGGTCTATCGTAGGACTGTCACACAGTGTGACGGTCTCTGGAATGGCCGCTACACCAAACCGGCGGGAAAAATAGTAGAATGGCCGAATCGGCCCGTTCCACGCCCCATTCACGCCAAGTATAGGGGAAACAAAGCTACACGACCACAAAAGACGTCTGGAAGCTAAAAACGACACATGCAAAGGACGAATCGTGAGATTAGGGCGATTCTGACGAATCGACCCAAATCGGGTCACCGAGATTCCCGGAATCCTACCGACCCTGAATGACAACCAATCGACACGAAATTGGGGGGTACAGGATCCTGACATCGCGATGGCCATTTTGACAGTAATTATACTGCAAACCATCACCATTTTTCGGCGAACCCTGAAAACCCCAAAAATAATGATTTTATCTAAACCGGTCTGATCTCACTCGATAGGGCACCAAACCGCGCACAGAGACAGGGGAAACATGCAGAACAATGTGGCGATCTGTCTCCCTACCTCCACCGAAGAAACCAAGTGCCAAGGTGACTAAACCGCGTTAAAGACATTGGTTGTTGTAGGGACTGGCCTTGCCAGAAAAGCTTCAATTTCGGCCACCACGTTATTCAAACGGTCAAATGATTGGATTTTCATGCCAATCATTTTTTTCAGTACCTTCCTCCTGAGGTTCTGCTTGCAAATCTGTACAACATCCTCCTGATGCGGGGACCGCTTACATCTCATTCTAAGGTTCCTCCACCTCTTGATATATTCAAGGGCCATTTCATCTGACCTTTGTCTCGTTGAGTAAAGTTCAGCCATCGTGACCTCCCTCTCAGTAACATGAAATCTCTTTCTGAACATCCTCTGCATGTCCGGTCAGTCACTGATTGACCCAGTCGGAAGGCTAGAGTACCACTCAAATGCGAGCCCCGTCAGTGAGGACCCGAAAAATTTCAATAGATATGACTCGTTTATGGCTAGGTCGCTTATAACGGTCATGTAATATGCAATATGCTCTTTCAGGTATCCCTGCCCATTGAATTTGTCAAATTGGGGTGGCTTGCTAACTCCCAGAGGGAGCCACTTGGCTGCATGATGCGGTAGGTGTGGCACCCTATAAGCATCAAATGTGACATAGTCACCTTCATTTCGCTCGGCGAGCTTTAATTCAATCATCCTCTCGACCATCAGCCTGTTTACAATGGTTTGGTCAATTGGCTCATGGTAGAAGTGTGTTGGCTACAGATACGAGGTGACCAGAGTGGTCGCCTATGGCGGAGGACGCAACAACGGAGGTGCCTAGTGCACTTGGGGTAGCACTGGCAGTAGCAGTGGCTGAAGTGCACGTGGCTGAGTAGCAGCCCGACTGTGCTCAGCCGGCTGGGGCAGAGTGTATAGTGGTGGAAAGTCACATGGGTTGACATCTCCCCATGACGATTCAGCTTTCTTCTCCGGTTGCTTGGAAGCTGAGGTTTGTTCTACCTTTTCATGTAGCTGTTTCTTCAGAAGCTCTATCTCCTGTTGATATTTCGGTAGCAGCATCAATACTGATGGGTCCATGGCCGCTGTGTTAGGGATGTCTTCAGCTATCTCTCTCGAAGCACCTTCGGGTGAGGTAGTTAGCGAAACCTCTTCTTCTTTAGTTGTCACCACATTTGTAGTCAGCATAGTGACTTCTTCAAATAGCCTTTTTTTTACCTTCGCCGCTTTCAGCATCACTTTTGCAACTTTAGCTCTTCTGGTGTTCATCCTTGGCCATTCGGCTAGTCGAGCCAATTCTTGGGCTTCCTCAGGTAGACCTGCATATTTGCTGGCCAACCCGGCCATATTGCAAGCAAAGACTCGCATTTCTTTTCTTTGTTTGTAGACCCTCATCTTTGTATGATCGGGGAAGATCAACCTCTCAAACACAGAGATTCTCCTTTTCTCCTCCCGCTGGGGAAGGACTTCATCGGCATTGTGATCTGGGCCATCCTCGTATCCATTGTCATCAACAGATGACGTCATTACTTTTTCCTCTTCTTCTTTGACTACCATTGGCAATCAGTCTTCTTCCTCGACTATAGCTGCTTGGAGCAGTCGCTGCTGGCCTAGTGAGGGGTTGCCTAAACCCCTGAAGTTACTCCTGACCATATTGGCCATTTCTTCTTGACCCCGCCCTTGGTGGAGGACTAGGAGTAGTTGATGACCTCACACCGGAGGGATGTGAGCTATCCGGGCCATCCCAGTAGGTTGTTCCTTCTCCCTACTGTAGGGATGTCAGCTTGTCGAGCACATGCCCTAAAGGTAGCAGGGTGTAGACGGTCCACGACCATCTCTTCTTTCCTTGGGGCCACGCCCCTCTCATTCTAATGGGGGCATCCCTTGCCCCTCCACATTTTTTTAAGGCTTGGATTGCTCGTCGGCATGTGCCATTGTGTTCGTCATATTTTTATGAGTCTAGTCATGTAATTTTTATTTTTAGATTTACTTGATCCTCACCCCACTGCCTCTAACAACCCAACACCCACAGAGGCCACCCCCCTCTCTCCAACTCCATCTTCTCACCCCCGCCGGCGGTGAACCTCTCCCCCCCGCTCTCTCTTCTTCTCTCTCTCTCTCTCTCACATGCGGACCTTTCTCCCTCTCTCTCCCTACCACGCATCCCACTCTCTCACAGTCTCCCTTTCCCTCTCTTTCTCTCTCTCCCTCCCACGAACCTCTCTCCCCTTCCCTCTTTCTCTCTCTCCCTCCCTCCCGTCAAAGGCTCTTTCCCTCTCTCTTTCTCTCTCACCGGTGGCCTCTTTCTCTCTCTCCCTCCCACGCATCCCTCTCTCTCTCTCTCTCTCTCTCTCTCTCTCTCTCCCGTGATTCTCCACCGTCGGGCACTCCCCTCCTCTCTCCGTTAACAACACCCAGCCATGAACCCGCCCTGCGCATGCACACCTCTCCTCCCTCGCTGCCACAATCCTCCGCCGTCATTGTCGCCACCCTCACTTCACTCCCTTCCCATCGCCACAGCCGCTCCCCCTCACCCCTTGTCACCGCACCGACCTCCCTCGCCCTCTCTCTCTCTCTAACCCGCCGGCAACCCTGCACCTCCCGTCGACCGTCACCGCCCTCTCCCTTTTCACTCCCACCTTCGGCCTCCATTCTCTTCCCTACGTCCATGCACGCCGCTGTCACACCCTTCGCGCACCTCCTCTCCCTGCTAACCCACCATCGACCACCTCCCACAGCCGGCCTCCACCCCCTGTCGAACCCCCAGCACCCTCCAGCCACCTTCACCTCCCCACACCCGCGCCACCACAGCACCCTCCGCTACCACCTCCCCACACCCGCGCCACCGACAGCACCCTCCGCTACCACCTCCCCACTCTCGCCGTCGAACCCCCAGCACCTCCACCATCTCCCGTTCGCCACCGTCACCCTCCCCACCCTCCTGCACCAACCCACGCCACCCTCCTCTCTGAACCCATCGCACCCCTCTCTCTCCGTTGCCAACGCCACAAACCTCTCACCAGTGAACCCATCACTGTGACCTCCACTCCCCACACCAGTTACCTTCACGCCCTCGTGAACCCCCTCCCCACCTGCACCTTCATCGCCGTGAGACCACCTCCCCATGCCCTCGCTAACCCCCTCCCCCTTCACCCCAAGCCGTCACCGCTGGCAACCTCACCTCCCCCCTCACCACCCCGTAGGCACTTCCTTACGTCGCCAGCGACCTCCAACTCCTCCGCCGCCGACAATCTTTGCCTCCTCTCAACACCACCCCCGCTCTCCGGTGACCGTCGTCGCACCTCCACACCGCCACCCACGCCTGCGTCGAAGCCACCCAGCCGGCCTCCGCTCCCTCTCTCTGTTTCCCCCTCACAGCCACCTTTCTCTCCCGGGCCTCCCCACACAACCGCCGTCCGCTCCCCCTCTCCGTTGCTCCCTCTAACACACGCTTGCCGGCAGCCCCCCTCTACACCCTCTCATCTCCCACGGCAGAGACCACCCTCACAGCTGTGGGTGTAGAAATATGAAACGTGGAGTCCCAAGTCATATGAACAACCATATGTGTATAAGTGATGACATAATGTGCCAATCAAGTGAATAACATGAACACGTGACTATGTAAACATGGTAGCATGATCATACAGCAATGAAAAAGTGATAAAAGATGTAGAATAATATCGTGATCACCACCAGGGAAAGATAACGCCAAAGAACGTGAAAGAAGACCATGTGTGCGTTGTGTACCTTGGAAAAAGAGATGATCGCGCTCAATATAAGGAATTGGGGGACTATGTGGATTACCTCTCCTTGCCTTCCAGCCGACTAGAAGGTAAGGGCCTCACCTTCGATGCTTTCCTGTGAAACAAAAACAACACAAGAAGACCTGAGCGGGAGGTTCAAGTCGAAGAAGGGTATCCGCCGCCCAAAGGGGACGGAGAGAAGAGCTTGTTGATTCGGTTGACCCGGACGGGGGGTCCGAGTCAAGGGATTGTTCGTCACCCGGAGGGACGGGGAGAAGAGCTTGTTGCCAGGAAATTTGCCCCTCGATCTGGCAGGGTGTTCCTCCCTCGAACTGGCAGAGAACTATGACCCTTTGATCTAACTGCATCGTCCTTTTATCGGTCTGACAGGTGTTTCTTCTTTTTGAACCGATAGGGGCTATGTCCCTCTGATCTGGCAAAAGTAGCTTCCTGCACCGGCAAGACCCGCACTAAATGATCCAGTAGGGAACTATTCCCTTAAACTGGCAAGAAATTGTTTCTGTGAACAGGCAAAGCCTTTAGGCCCTCTTTGTTTGGGGGATAAACCGGTATAAATCGGTATAACCCATTGAAAATTATCTTACTCGATTTGGTTGCTCATACAAGGTATTCCATAGGATAGGCTCTTATCTTGGTTTATTCCGGGACAACTTATTCTACCAAAAAGATAGAATAAGAAGGTTTAAGATTTTTCACACTTCTCAAGGATATTCCGGGTCATCTTATTTCCCAAACAAAGTGAAATGGTCTACTTTTTAGAATACTCAACCCTTGGCTATGCTATTCCCCTTAACCCATCCTCCAAACAAAGCTACCCATTAGAGTTTCAAACCGGTAGGCCTCCCCAAGCTCTTTCAGCTGGCTCAGTTTAGCAAGCTTCTTGAGGCAATGAATCGGCAGCATGCACCCACATGCCTCGCTTCGCTCGTCCCTCGCCCGCGCCACCCATGGGTTGGGGGCATTTGTTGGCAAGTAAAATATAATGCCACAAATTCCAGGAAAGAAGGATGCTTTCATGATACCTAGTATCAAGGTCAATTCCAAAGCAATAGCAGCCCATGCCCGGAGGGATAGGTTGAATATATGGGAAGTCGCCACTTTCCCAGATGAAGAACATTACTGTATCAAAGAAAACCAACAACGGGCCCAAAAGCCTAAAGAGACTAACTTCACCACACATGCCCTAACAGGTGAATCAACCCCTACATCAGGCAAAGGCAAGCCTGCTCCTGAGAATAAACCACTCGGAGTCGGATTACAAAAGCCCAGGAATGAAAAAGATACAGGGACGTGCCATCCTATAGTCCCTCAACCCGACCAAATGGCAGAGAAAGCCCATTCGGCAGGGCTCATCTGGCAAAGCCCAAACTGGCAGGCCCAATCCTCATCCGGTAGAAGCTTCAATGACCCCATACGGCAAGAGTATGAACCGGCAGTGGCTTCGCGCATCCGATAGGCGTTCGATCTGGCAGCGCCAAGATGCATCCGGCAATATCATTTCCATCCAGCAAGGATTGTCCCATTCAGCAGCAGTTTCTTCATCCGGTAGGGTCTGAACCGGCAAGCCTTCATCTGGGAGTAGCATTGATGCCCCCATCCTAGAGGAGGCGTGAACCAGCGGTGCTCTTCTGATCCGGTGGCAACAACTCGCTCCGGCAGAACCGACAGCACCAGCGGCACTCCCTCTGATTCATCATGGGCTATGCCCCTTTGATCCAGTGGAGTTACCTCCAAATTGGCAGAAGCAATTGATCCGGCAGTGTCGCTCATTGCTCTGGCAGACATGCTGATCTGGCAGGATGTGCCTGATCCGGCAACATGTCCACCGATCTGGCACAACTAAGCCCATCCGGCAAGCCCCGGTGTGCATATAAAAAGGCCCTGAGCCCGTTAACAGAAAAGGGAATCTTTTGGAGAAGAGGAGAGAGGGGAGTTTGCTGAAGTGATGTGAAACAACCTAGGGACCGACCAAATGACCCTCGGACCTAGCAAGCAAGTAACTCACGGACCGGTAGCTGGTTGCATTGTTATTTTGAGTGAGATCGGAAAGCTTGAGAGAACACTGTAATCTCACTTGAGGTTCAGTTAATCAAAGTAGTTAATTCTATGTCTGTTACAATCTGTTAAGAAAGTTTTTAAATTTCGCCATCTCGGTAAGGGGACAATTCAACCTCCCTTCTTGTCCGCCATCTCTCTGGGCCAACATCCTGACTGCCTGTGGAACATACAATACTTCGTCTGATCAATGGCCAGGTTCTAGGTGGGCCGTTCCGGAGGAAGCTGGATTGCACTAACTGACATGATAGCGGAAAAGATGTCTGTAAGGGATTCTGGCAAAGGAGGGTACTGGGCTTTCTTCGGGGCCGGGCGCTTGTTGGTGTAGCCGTTGGGTGGAGGGACATTGTGGTATTACGGAGGCTGCGGAGGTTGTTGCGGAGAGGGGAAGGTGTTTTGCGGAGCAGTGAATGTAGGTGGAGGGTTTTGTGGAGCGAAGAAGGTAGGTGAAGGGTTTTGTGGGGTGGAGAATTGGGGGTTGTGGGGATTCTGCGGGAGGCGGATTTGAGTGGACTGGTTCGGGAAAGGGAATGCAACGGCTTGCACCTGCTCGTTGGTTTGGACTCCTTCTGTGACAGGTCCCCGAGGTTTTCTATTGTATTTGGGCTTTTGGGCCTCAAAGTTGAGTGGATCGGGGAGTCCTTGAATTGTGTCTAAATAAAATGTGCCCGGCTATACAGTTGGTTCATATTGGCTATATCATTCATGGCCAAGATATTTCGAAATGTGGGAGTAGCATTTGAAATCAGTAATTTGACCTTCTCTTCCTCCGGAATGTGGCCTGGTACTCGGGCGGCCATCTGCCTCCATCTGTCTGCGTATGTAGCGAATTCCTCATCTGGCTTCATTTTCTCGACCACTAAATCTTTAAAGGAATATTCTAGACCGACCCGGTCTTGAAACCTCTGAATAAAATTTTCCTTCACCACCTTAAAACTCTCGGCATCTTCCAGCGGTAGAGAGTAAAACCATTCTAGAGCAACTCCATCCAATTATCGGCGGAATAGATACGCCATAAGGTGATCATCATACTGAAATTGCGCCGACTCATATATAAAGTCCCTCACATGAATAAAGGGATTACTGTTCCCATCATATTTATGGTATGTGGGGAGCTCAGACTATGGAGGGAATCAAATATTCTAGAAACTAGGAACTGGAACATCTGTCAGAGATTGTGGGCCAACACGCTTCTGAAGGAAATCGAGTTGTTGTTGCATGATGGCCCATTTGTCAAGTAGTTCCTGCTTCCTGGACGGAGTTAGGGTAGTGAAAGAGGGAGTAGGCTCAAGACGAGGAGCTGAGGGATAGTTAGGAGGAGGAGGAGGCCCATGAGAGGGATATTGGGCCAAAGGATGACCCAAATTAGAGTGGACTTGGGCTGCCCCTTGTTGAGGGCGTAGGAAATCGGATGGGCCGACAAGAACTTGTAGCACTGATGGAACAGACCTATAGGAATCAACCTGAGTGGATGGGGGAAGAACCGACTTCCCTTTGTCAAGACCTGGATGGGCCAAACCAGAGGACTATCCCATTTCGAGACTAGAAAATCGAATGGCCCTTGGCTGGATCGGAGTAAGATCAATAGGAATGGGTTGAACTCTGGGCCCATCAACTCTGGGTTGAGCAATAGAAGCAGGAGATAGACCTTGAGCAATTGTGGGAAAAGGGGCAGCGGATCCCTGCAAGGTCTGATAGACGGCTTGGAGTTGGGCTGGATCCAACTGGGCCATCATCTGGAGGATATGATTAGCAGTAGTGGTGGAGGAAGGGGAGGGTTGTGCGCCCTCCATGGAGACAGACGGAGGAGGAGGGGCGGACCCTTCTCCTGGCTAAAAGGAGATGACCCGAGAGGGGTCCTCAGAAAAATGAAGAAGAGCCATGGGCTACAATGACTTCCACCCTCAAGGGGCCCACTGGGCAGGCAGAAGAGTGGACTACAGTGGTTACTTCATTGCTTGATCATCATGATGTACATTCGTGTCAATTTGCTCGCCATTTAGCCCCTCTAGTTACTCACAAAGCCCTGGAGTCTCTTAGGCCATTTAAAAGACAAAAGATGCATGACCCCGAATGTGAATGGTATAGATGGTTTGACATGAATGATATTACTATAGCCTTGATCCTACTATTTATGTCAACTGATCCAAAATGGCCACCACTTATTCATGAGTTGATTGAAAAGCCAGCAGTAATCACAGACAAGAGGCAACTGCTCAACAATTACACTGATACAGGAGAGCCAGATGTGCCGTTTGAAGAAGGCTTCACTATAGATCGGTTGTGGGCCAGACTTTTTCTTGTTAACTCTCGCCACCCCTCGCTCATTACCTTTTGGTGCTCCAAGCTTTTTACCTCCAGCATCCCTAGACCACCCGCGGTCTTGGTCTCTTTGTCTCCCAATTTTCTACAAAAATCCTCCATCTCTCCTTTGCTCATTGAGCAATTCTCCAAGCTCTCCATCACGCCCTCACCCGGGCAATCTCTTATTCAGTCCTTTTCTAATCTCTCTATCTCAACACCATCTATTACTCCTCCTCATTTTCTTGCTATTCTTGAAAATAAAAAAAATCGTCAAATTTTAAACTTTTCGATCTTCCATCTCTATTGAAGAGACCTCTTATTTTGAACACGAGTGTGCCCCGACCCAAGGGCCACTCATTCAAGGTCCATTAGTGGACTTTCTTTACTCCTCCGATGAGGGGACTTCTTATGTATCCTCTCCTGCACCCACTTTCCCTTCCTCCCCTTCTTTAGGCTTTAGTGGTCAAGCTAGTTGTTCTTATTCTTCTAGTAATAAGGATCTGGGGGTAGTTACCGCTAAGAAAGCTAGGGATAAGCTAATTCCCCGTAGGTTCTTGATAGACTTAGCTAGGAGATGTCAGGCGTGTTTGGCCATTCCCTAGTTCATAGAGGATCCGATCCTACTATCGGACTTAGAATGTGAGGATGTGTGTATGATTAACGAAGGGTTCAGGGTTTATGAAATTATGAATGATGAAGAACCTGTCGAAGAGGGGGATGAAGAATTTGAAGAATATGAGGACAAGGCTGACGCTTTTGCTAGCGATATGAGGAGATTCGACGAACCGTCAGTCTCAGTAGAAGAGCCTACCAAAGAGATTAATTTAGGTACCTAGGAAAACCCTAGGATTGTCCTCATCAGTGAAAATTTGCTTCCTTCTGAAGAAGAGGCGCTAGTTCAGGTTCTCCAAGAATATAAGGACACATTTGTGTGGAGTTACGAGGATATGCCGGGATTGGATCCTGCGCTTGTTGAATATTGTTTAACACTTAAGCCAGGGTTTGTCCTGGTCAAGAAACGGTTAAGACGTTTCCACCCGAACATGGCATTAAAGATGAAAGAAGAGGTCGATAAGCTGCATAAGGCTAGATTTGTTAGAGTCATCCTCTATCCCAATTGGGTGGCTAACATTGTCCCGGTTATGAAAAAGGATGGAAAGATAAGGATTTGTATAGACTTTCGGGACCTTAACCGTGTGTGTCTTAAATATGATTTCCCCCTTCCTCACATGGAAGTTCTAATTGACAATACGGTAGGGTATGAGACCCTCTCTTTCATGGATGACTTTTTCGGTTATAATCAGATTCGCTTGGCTGAGGAGAATCAAGAGAAGACATCTTTTACTACACCTTGGGGAACATATTGCTATGAGGTCATGTCTTTTGGACTTAAGAACACCAGAGCCACCTATCAGAGGCCCATGATGGCTATTTTTCATGATATAATCCATATCTATATGCACCAGCTGTACAGTCGAGCCTGGTTTATTCAAACCCAGTTCAAAGACTCCCCCATCCATTCCTTGTTTGAGGCCCAAAAGCCAAAATCTATCAGGAAGACCCAAGGCCCAATTACTGAGGGAGTTCAAACTAACGAGCAGGTGCAGGCTGCTAACCAGTCCGCTCCACCACATTTCCAGCAACCTCTACGCAACTCCCAGTTCTCCGCTCCACCAGCTCCCCGACCATCGTTCCCAGTACCTTAGTAGCCGCAACAACCACCACCACTGACACAATAGCCTAAACAGCCACCCCAATACCACAATGTTCCTCCCCCTACTGGCTATGCACCTGCTCGACTGGGTCTGAAAAGAGCCCATTATCCTCCACTTTTCGAAACCCTTCTTGACATTTTCTCAGCTCTAATGTACACTGGTGGCATACAGCTCCCTCCGGAATGTCAGAACTGGAATCTAGCCACCGATCAGTCAAGATATTGTATATATCATCGGCAGCCCAGGCATACAATTGAAAGTGCTATCAATTCTGTGATTTGGTGTATGATATGCACGCGGGGCAAAGGATTGACTGGGCCCAGATGCACAAGTTAATAAAAGATATTAAGGAGAGAAGAAGACAGGCCAGGCCCCAGTAGCGAGCACCTCAGCAGCAACAGCTTCAGCAACCCCAACCTCAACCTCAACAGCAGCAGTAGCAGTAACCTGACCTCGGGATTCACCAAAATCCCATGCCAGATCATCCACCTGCTCCTCCACAATAGCCGTCGGCACCGGCACAAGTTAATATTGTTCACCGCCCTGCCCCTAATACTGGGTGGTCTTATGATGATGAGAATCCCGTGCATCTTCTAGCTTCCACCACACATACACTAACTCACCTTCGCCTTTTGTTCCCTCCATCCTCTGGCCCACCACCTTGACCACCGCTCCACCCGCTATTCTCTCTAGTCCCCTCGTTACACCCACCACATTGCCCATCATTCCGCCAACCCTTGCACCATCACCCACCATACCTTCCATCATCACCCTACCACTTAACCCTTCACCCCTCACCCCGTCACCAGGGCCCGTCAGACCAACCTCTGCCATCATCACCCCCACTCTTATCCCTTCCACTCACCCTGCCAAGCCAATTGGGAGTCCATCCGTCGCCGTGCCGGCGTAAAACCTTGCCCTCAGGAGCGGGTGCTTATTTCAGAGAAGCTACCCTTCTACTGGTGCACCTGCACCCAACCCCCCAATTCCTTCTTCAGCAATAGAAGCAGAAGAAACAGGCTCCGTGCCTGGCACCAGATATGATTTATTACTGCACTTAGACCAAATGCCGGCCAAGATCTCTGTCCTAGAGTAAATAAGAAGGTCCACGCTACACCAGGATGCTTTGAAAGCGTTTATACAGAAGGTGATGGTGAGCGAGGATGTGGTGGTAGATAGTCTGCCGTCGGTGTTGGCCACTATAACAAGGGGACCATCTATTTCCTTTTCTGAGTCGAAACTAGCACCCCTAGAGGCACGTCAGATGCCACTATGCATTTCGATTTCATTGAATAAAGTGGCCGTTGATTCAGCTCTAGTGGACACAAGAGCTTCCATTAATGTTTGTCCCTTTAGCACGTTGCGTGCCTACAACATTTTCGAAGATATGCTAAGGCCGACACTGACAACCACTGCAGCATACGATAACTCCAGGAGAGCTTGCCACGGGGTTGTGACAATTTAGGCCGAGCTAGGGCCTTTGACTATGGCCGTGGAATTCTATGTACTGGACATAGACCCGATGTTCAACGCTATTCTGGGTCATCCATGGATTAACAGCTCGAATGTGTTGGGTCTCCTCTGGCCTTGAATGAGGGAGGAGAATGTTGGATCTCCTCTGGTTTGATAAGCAGTATGTGTAC
>JANBPO010002234.1:0-25348 GCA_024336825.1 Amorphophallus titanum | reverse complement strand
TATGCTAATGATTTACGGATGTAGGTTTGGTGCCATTTGTACATTCCGATGGGGCGAGCCGCAGTCTTCCACCTGGAGGCAGTTCCCTTGGCTCGGCGTTGGCTCCCTTACGTGATGGGTGCCCCGTACGCCTACGAGCTGATAGCAGTGCGACGGGAGCTCCGCGACTTCCCGACATCAATGGTATGTATGCTATGTTTTTACATTTGATTTATTTCCTATTGATGCATTTATGATTATGATGACATGATGATGTAAAATGTAAAATGCAGGTGGTGTAGAGGCCTTACTTAGGCATGACTGACGATGACCAACCCTGGGTCACAGCGGGTCGACACTTGTTCGGGTGGAAGATCTGGCTCCATTGCCTGAACGAGATAGAACCGTTGCACCTTAGGCTGGTGATGAGGACTCTGGGCTTGCACCAGGAGTGGGTAGACATGTCGGAGCCGTGGAGGATCGGGCGGAAGACCTGAGGATGTGTGGTGATGACAGACTGGTAGCTACGCTTCTCGAAGCAGTACCAGGACTGGCAGAGGGGCGGCACCCCGGTCGTCTCACAGGCAGAGGACAGCACGACGTACACATTGGTCTTCTAGAGGAACTGCGACAATCGGCCTCAAATGAGGCCCCGAGGGGTACGTATGAATACGACTTTGAATGTTTGAATGTTTCTACATGATGAATGTGTTACTAATATGCGACAAATGCAGGATGCGCGTGATGAGGTGGTGGTGGACATGCAAATGTGGCTACACACCTTGGAGACTCGCTTGGCGGGGACCTAGCATGACTTGCAGGTTCTGGTGAGTTATGCTTTCCTAACTGCTTATAATATGATTCCTGAAATTGAGTGATTGACCACTGACAATCTTATGACATGGTGCAGCGTGCCCAGTAGAGAAGGGAAGCGACCGGAGCAAGAGGAGCTTCTAGCTCGAGTGCCCCAGACCAGAGTGCCCAGGTCACCTCCCTGGAGGAGGGGCTAGCAGGGGCCGTCGGATGGGCCGAGGCAGCTGAGCGGGGCCTGGAGACAGTGGTAAGAAAGATTGATTTTAGATTGATTTAAATAGTGCAATTATTTATCAATCTTATTTGTTTTCGTGGTGTTGCAGAGGTGAGAGCTCCAGGAAGCGATGACTCGGGCAGCACTGGCGGGGACCGAGCTCGCGATCCGCGACCAGCGACTTGCGGAGGTCGAGGAGGCACGACAGCGTGCCGTTGAGGAGCTGACTGCAGTGAGGCACTCGGCCATTGAGGAGCTAGCCGAGGAGAGGCGCCGGGCGGCACGAGAGCTGGCTGAGGAGAGGCGCAGAGCTGCACTGGAGCTAGCAGAGGAGAGGTGTCGGGCTACAACAGAGCTAGAGCGAGCTACGACAGAGTTGCCCAGCGAGGGAGAGGAGCTTCCTCGGGACGTGGTGGAGCTATAGCTACTCCTCAGGATGGAGCAGCGAGAGTGCAAGCGTGAGCGAGCAGAGCGTGAGCGGGAGAGGGCAGAGCGTGATAAGCTGAGGCTCCGCCTAGGTGCAGCTGAGGAGCGAGCGAGGATCGGGGAGGAGCACTACAGGAGGGGCCGTGAGTGGGCACGAGCTGAGGGATGCCCGAGTGCCTACTCCGGCTCGAGCTTCTTCGCGAGTTCCTCCACCGTTGAGAGGATAGAGGAGGCAGACCATTCCCGAGTCAAGGCGTCGGTGGCTAGATAGAGGTCGATGAGGCCTCCACAGAGTCGCCCTGCGGACCGGGACAGTGCGGAGAGCAGCCAGAGGAGAGAGGAGGGAGGTGGAGAGAGCTAGAGAGTGCTATTACCTTTGTACCCTTCCTTTCTCACTTTTGTACACATACATGACGATTATAGAAATGAATAGCACATTTTGGTTACCTGAGTTTGATTGTTCTTTGAACTTCCCCCTCTATCTGTCATAAAAATTTCAATTTCCAGATCCATCGTTTTCCCTCCGGTCAACCTCCATTCTCAGGCAGATCCAAATCTGTCCTGCCAGATCTAGTTCTATGAACCAGTGTTTTGTAAAATCGACCAAGGCTATTACAGAGATAGTAAAAATTCCTTCCCAGGCATGGGGTCGTAGCTCTCTGAAAGAGATTTCCAACAGGGCTAGTCTCGCATCGATCCGATGTCGGGGCTGATCGTAGCAGGTGTTCTCGCCGGGTCGCGCACTGTAGAAACAGAAGAACCAGTCCGTGGACAGCAAGCCGCATCGACTGCCCGGCCGGCCGACTCACCTTCCACAAGGTGAACTAGCACGACCCCTTCTCGGGGGTCATCCCTCCAGGCTTCCCCATCATAGCGGTGCCACTCAGGGCCCACTCGGCCCCACCGACCAGAATGTGGACCCCACAGTTACCGACGCACACTACCATCGGAGCGGTCCAAATTGCTGCCCGTCAACCCGAGATTAGTCCTCCCGGGCCCCACTTGTAGCCCTTTACCTCCCTACGTGGAGTGGACAATGAATTGAAATTCTGTAACTATTGTTAAAATATTTGTACTGGGAGTACGGGTCTCGGTCGGGGTCGTCTTCCCCACGCCCGAAGCGTGGAGGTATCATTTTCGCTCTTGTACTCAGCATTTGCTTTATTTCATATATGTTTTTATATGCCGCTGCTCGCATGTGTTAGGGCCATTAGCTCGATATATACTTAGTTCACCATTGCGAGAGAGAGCGAAACCCATCCCGTGACCCGATCCGGGAACTAGAGAGAGTTGACTACCTGACTCGTAGCCGATTTCTCAAACGTGCAGTCTGCACGCTTCCCTCGCTAGGGACGTCCGCGAGCTAGAGTCCCAGGTTCACGTGTCTGTTCCACATCAAATTGGTATCAGAGCCAGGTTAGAGTCTAGGGTAGTAATTGCATAAGTCTTTACACTATCTAAGTTGAGTCTAGGATCATCATTGTTTTAAAACAAAGAAAATAAAAAAAGTGCTTTGGTTTGCATCCCAATCTAACCAGTATATCAAAAGACGTTACTAGAAGGTTAGGTTACGCCTATCCGGAAGGTAGCCCCTAGCATCGAGTTAGATCTTCAGATTAAAGCCTCCGCCACGTACTGAAAATTGGGTTAAGTCTAGGTTTGTAGTCGAGTCTACATTCCAACATTGCAATGTAGAGTGTCTAGGTGCTTGAATTAGTTTGCATAAAAGAAAAGAAAAGAAAAGTGTTCCAATGCATGCCCACTCCTAGGGGAATCAATTCTGATCATTTTGCAACTATGGCCAACCCATGCCAACCCGTCCAAGAAAATAAGTCCGTGATTGAGTACATTAGGGACTTCGATGAGTATCAGTTGCGATATGGAGTTGGAGAGGATCGGTTGCGATATGCAGTTGGAGAGAAGAGCAACCTGATCGAACTTGAGTTCCAGAGAGGTTTGCGGCTTCACTTCCAATTTGAATTACTTTGCCGCCACGTGACCACTCTGCCGTACTCCTATATGGTCGCTCTAGAGGTAGAACCCTTCGAGTCAAGGTTTGATGCTGCCCTTCGGCGAGCATCTACCTCTCCACATGAGCCCACGAGGCAGGACGCCCCTGCCCCGCGAACCCACCCACTCTAGTCGGGGAACCCTTCCCCTAGTGCTCCATTGCCACCCTCTCCTTCCGATCTTCAGTCGGAGCCAAGTCGGAGCCACCTCAGCCAGAGCTACTCGTGTTTCTAACGGGAAAGCTATTCATTGCCGAGCCGCTTCTTAGTTGGCTCAGGACAGGCTTGGTCCCTAGACCGTCTTGCTACCCCTCCGTGGACCCAGCCCTCCCAATAGTCCCCATTAACTCCTTTCACACAAACAACAAAAAATCAAATAAGTAAAAAACTCAAAAAGTAACCTCTATCTCTGGTTTCTCTGGCGGCCATAGCTTGGCCCATCAGAGATCTCTGACGCACCAAGGGTGGCGTCACACTCTGTAACGGTCACTGGAACAACCATTACACACCCAATGATTGGGCGTCGTTCCCTCCGTTTCCCAGTTCGTGGAACTGGCCCAAAAGGGCCTACATTCAATTTCTATGGGTCATGGGACCCCTCCTAATGCCACCCCTACCACATGCAACCATTTAAAAGAATGAAAAAGGGTTTTTTTAGGGCAGTGACCTACCTCCGAGCTCCGGCTGCCCTTGGCCTTCTTCGGCGTCTCTTCCACCGTCGTGACCTCTTCCTCGTTGTTGGCAACATCTCCAAGAGCTTCAGCAGCCTCACCAGCCCTTCCACGGTCGCCGGAGCATTTTCCTCCAGTTGGGCCATCGCCGGTCCCTCTTCTTCTGCCAGTGTGTTTATCGCCAGCGGGGCAACGTCCTCCTCTTCTATCCGACGTCGAAGGGATCTAATCGCCACAGCAGGAGAAGAGCTAGAAGCCACGGGAACAGGACCATCCACCGGTGAGGAGCTCACAGGAGGGAGATTAACACCAAGGCCAGAACCAACCTGAGCGAAAATAGCAGGGTGAGAATAGATGCATGGACTGTAGAAATTCCATGCGAAATAGATGGATGACAGGGAGAGCCAGCAATGTTCTGGGCATCACAGTAGGTTGCAGAAGGAATACCATCCTTCGCAACGGATAACATAGCTGCAAGATCACCAGCTATTGAAGGGGGGTGGGCCACAACGAGTGGCAGTTCACCAGTAGGAACGACGGGTTGCAAGGAGGCGCCAGATGGAGCGATGCCAATAACTGGGGGCAACTTAACTGCAGAGGCACCAGCCTACCCATGAAGAAGCACCTCTTCAGTGGGCTGAGCAGCAACGGACATGAAGGGATGCGAAGAGGGGCCAGTTGGAGCACCAGGACTGTTAGGGATACAAATTGACCTGGTAATGGCCCACCAGACCTGGGCGGCGGATCTCGCCGGAACATGTTTGCCGAAGGCCGATGGAGCACCACAGGAAGAACTAGGAGTAGGGACCCGTACACCAGATTTCTTGCACTTTGTGGCCGCATGACCCAAGCATTGACATGATGAATAGAAAAGAGGCAATTGGGGGCAAACAATAGGCTGCCAAAAACCATCAAAGTTGATACCAACCCAGACACGCTCCTGGATAGAGAAATGGTATCATGATCAACATGCAGTATAAGCCCCACACTACCAGCAATCGACCTGATCACGGGATCAAGGTAGAAGTTGGCTGGAAGCCCTGGGAGCTCAATCCACATAGGAACCACCAGTGAGTCAGCATCCGGGGAGAAATCTAGTGACCAGCGAGCAAACTTGAACAAACGCCCAAGACTGGGCAGAGAACCTTTCAATAAAACCTTAATGAAATCCTCATGGTAGAGAAAATGAATCAAAAGATGCCTATTATCCAGTGCACTAATGGCAAATGCTTGCTGAAACTGGAAGCACCGGGCGAGGTGGGCTCAGATCTCTGGGAAAGAAGGCTGACCATAATGAGTGAAGGCAATGATGGTAAACTGATGTGACACGACAATGGGGGTGGACAGCAAGTAAACAATATGTCCTCGAACCTATCTAGCAAGCACACACACACATCAAGCAAGTCCTCAGTAGTGGCCGAATCCACCGCCGCACACACACGATCCCGGGTGACTCGGTGATGCCGAGTAGAGGTGATGGATTAGGTCCCTTGCTGGTTGAGTGCTAGCAAGGCTAAGGTGGCCCTCCCAAGGTACGTAGCCCACGATTCACGGGGCTGGCCGGTGCCAATTGGGGCACTTGGTCCCTGCCGAGGTAGAGAGAGACATGGGTAGAGGAAGGAGAAAACGGGGGGAGTGTGGGGGAGAGAAGATCTCGGTCTCGAAGACTTCGTTTCTCACGACCTTTGGAGAGACAGAGATCTCGGAAAGATATCAGACATCTCGTAAGAGATGGCAAACCATAAGAGAGATCTATGGCAGGAGTTGCTTGCGTACCACCTTACCTCAGGTCAGCCCTAGTGTGTGGGTAGCGACTTCAACTTGGTGATGACGGCTTCAAAGATGACAAGAGTTCACCCCCATACGAGGGAGACAGAAGACTTTTGTGGCTTCATTCAACATGCTACCCTCATAGACAGCGGCTTGGTGAATGCTTAATTCACCTGGTCCAATATGAGAGCATCTCCTTCCAGTTCCAAGTTGGATAAGTTCCTTGTGTCTGTGAATTGGGAGGATTACTTCCCACTTGTGCAAGCTTCTTGTTTGGCCAGGCTGACTTTGGATCACAAGCCCATCCTCTTGAAGACCAGCGGTGATTATGAGAGGAGACAAGTCTTCAGGTTTGAGAGTTTCTGGCCCAGGGAGGCTGATTCCTTAGACACAATCAAGAGAACATGGGCTATCCACAAGCTTCATGGTTCTCTTATGGCTACTTTGATTGGCAAGCTATACCAGTTGGCCCAGGTGCTCAGAAATGGGGTGCTGGCAAGCGCCTTCCCAGCAGACAGGTGAAAGAAAGGTTCTTACAACAGTTAGAGACACTGGATTGTTTGGAGGAGGCAGGTTTGACAAGGACAGGATGAGTAGATAGTCCCTTAGAGCAGACTATGATGGAATCCTCATCAAGGAAGAAAATTACTGGAAGTAAAGTTCTAGGGAAAAATGGCTAATAGGACAAGGGCAGCATATGGCATACTATTGTTGATTTAACATTACGTCGAAATCAACCAACCTGGGAGAGACACAGGGTCTGGGCCAGGACAGGATATAGCCGTTGACTTGACAGACTGTCAAAGTCAACCAACTTGGCAAAGACATGGGGTCTCGGCCAAGGGAGGAAGATGAAATATGATTGTCAACTCGACGTCATGTCGGAGCCGACGAACTTGGCAGGGACGTGAGGCCCGAGCCGAGGGAAAAGTATAGGACATAGATGTCGACCAGATAATATGTCAAAGCCAACGAACTTGGCAGAGGCGTGAGGCCTAGGCCAAGGAAGGAATATTAGATACAGATGTTGACCCGACTATAGATGCCTAATTTCTGACATCCCGCGGATCCCCAGTGGACCTTCGTGTGAATGACGCACAATTGTTGTACCTGGTTTATTAATGTTCCAAGTTTTAAAGCCCAGCCCGTAGCATACCGCTATTGGGCCTCACCCATTTAGGGGGCCCAAACTCCAGGGTCTGGGTGGCCAGAAACCTGGCTGCCCTCAATCCTGGGCTGCCAGGACGATGGCCGCCCTCCTCTGCTGGGTGACCATCAGTTTGGCCACCCAGTCTTCAAGAACGCCACACACCTGGCCGCCCTCATCCTCAAGAAGGCCGTCGACCTGGCCGCTCAGCTCTTTTGGACGGCCAGAACCTCAGTCGCCTCCTGTCAACTATCCGTCAACCCCATGATCTGGCCACTCCAGGCACGTCCTCCGAAATTGCTCCCACTCCGGGAGGTTCGAGACTCACGTAGCCTCACATGCACTTTATTTTTGAATATTTTTGGAGGGAGATTGCCCCCACATACAAAAACCTCTGTTCGGAACCATCTTCCGAGGAAGAAAAAAAGAGAAAATGGGAAACGTCGTGTAGGGAGGTTAGACATTTTTTCGGGAGGAGAGGATGCTAGTTCCTTGGAACTCAGAGAGAGAGCTGTGAACACTTGGACGCCTTCCCCGACCATTCCCCTAGCAGCAGAACCGGAAGTTGGAGACCCTATCCATGTGTTGGAGGTTGTGTTCTCAGATGAGATCGTGTTTTTGGAGAAGTGATCTCTGGCAAGATTATGGATCTAGGTCGGTGGCCGTGAGTGGCTGGTCGGGTTGACCGAGTGATCGACCATGGTAAGAAGTGTATTGTCTGGGGACCCGTGAGCATTGGTCGTAGCACTTTCGACCCGCTTGCCGTGGTAGCAGGCGACACTTGTTGGTTTTGGGGAAGTGTGTCGTGGGTGGTGCAAAGGTTGTGTCCCATGGCTCTGAGGTAAGAGCGGAGCCGAGGATTGGCAAGCATTCTTTTCGATCATTTTTAGGTGAAGAATTTGATGAGATAGGATGAAGGACAGTGCCTGTGTGCGGAGGTCTCTGATGAGACGTTGATGAGAAATGTCGGTCCTTGGTCTATGACTAAAATGGGAGGATTTCCCCTGTAAGTCTGAGTTGAGTGAGGTGAAGACTAAAGACACTGGGATCCTGTTGTGTGGTTTCGCCGTGCTCCCTTAAGAGGGTGGAGTTGGCATGAGGTTTGGATCGAATGCGGTGTCCGAACGAGATTTGGCTTGAGTTGTGGTATTAGTCTGTGGGAGAGTTAGCGAATGGCCTGCCAAGATTTGGTATGTACCCTTCAGATCTGGTGCAAGACCAGGGAAGAAGGAAGAAGCTAAGCAAGTTAAGATTTCCCATTGACGCGTATCTGGTGACCAGTGGATGGTCTTTCACAGGCAGAAGATGCTAGCTGTTGGGGCTCTAGAATGGCATGACTCGTATGCCAGCGAGGTCTTGGGTGGCCGATCATGAGGTGTGCCTTTTCCCAGATTAGATCTGGGGTTTGCTAGAAGCTTGTCTTCTGGCAGAGTTGGTTCTATGCTGCCATGGGTGTTCGGGTTGCCGGGTGTGAGCTGGTGGAAGCTCAGTGTTGGTTGCCCCTAGTGCAGGGCATGAGTTTTGTCAGCGGGTTGTGAAACTGGCATTGGGTTGGTCCACCGAGCGTGAGCTTTGAACGGTGTTGGTTTCCGTGATGAGGGTTGCGTGTTCTCGGTGAGCGAGATGGTGGCAGCAGTGCTGTGGTTGATTTTCGTGTTGGCTAAGGCGACGCCAGACTTGTACTTCTTGCATGTGCCTGCTCTGATGATCGATGTGTCTAGGATTGTGAGTGAGACATGTCCGTAATCATTGTCTGGCCACATCCCTCAGGATCATGATTTCTGTAAGTTTCGAGGTTGCTGGGGCTCTGACGGCATTGTCAGTGGGTTTATGGCGTTCTCCCCTTGTCGCTTGGTGCTTGTCTTGAATTTTGAGGATGAAATTCTTTTAGGGGGGAGGGCTGTAATGTCCCAGATTTTTCAGATATCTATCGGATCAGGATCCATGGGTTTCAGATCTCTTTCGAGCGTCCAGGAGTGAGTTTTGTGATTCACGTGTGTTTTTGTGTCTATCAGATCTACGGAACGTCGTGTAAGGTGAATTGTTGCGTTCTCCGACTCCAGGACGGTACCGGTGCGTTGTGCGTCTTTCGAGGATCGTTGAGGTAATTTTTTCTAATTTTTGAAAATTTTCAGATTTTTCAAGTTTTTTCTATATAAACCCCCACCCCTGTCTCTTCCTCTCATTTCTCACTCTCTCCTTCTCTATTCTCTCACGCTCTCCTCTCACTCTCTCCTCTCCGACGACCGACGGACCGAGGTGGGGGCAAGGCGGGGCGATGCGGGCGAGGAGGACGGTGAGGATGGGCCGAGGATCGTGGGACGGGGCCCCAGTGAAGCTCGACCGCGAGATCGGGGCACCGCAGCGGTTCGTGAGGCATTTCTTCATAGATTGGCATCCACGGTGCGTCGAATCTTCGGTGGAGGTAGGGGGATGGATTTTAACCCTTGTACTTCCATTCCTGTGATTTTATGTCGTCGATGTAAACCCCCGTATTGCTGCCAATCTATGCATCGAACATGTGGTTGACAAGGCGTTGATAAGTAGCTCCAGCATTCTTCAACCCGAATGGCATGCGCGTGTAGCAGTACAAGCTGTGGTCAGTGGCGAATGCGGTCTTATCTTGGTCGGGCCTGTGCATACTGATCTGGTTACACCTGGAATAGGCATCTAAGAAGCTCAGCATTTCGTGCCCGACCGTAGCGTCGACCAGTTAGTCGATTCGTGGCATGGGAAAGTTATCTTTCGGCGTAGCTTTGTTAAGGTCGGTATAATCTATGCACATCCTCCACTTCCCATTGCTCTTAAGGACAAGGACTACATTTGCTATCCAGTCCGGGTAGCGAGTGGGGCGAAGTAGCCCTGAGCGTAACTTTTCACTCACTTGTTCTCGAATGATGGCCTGTCGCTCCGGATTGCAGCGTCTCCGGAGCTGCTGGGCCGGGTGACAGCTCGGGTCCAACCTTAGTTGGTGTGTGATGATTTTCGATGAGATTCCGGGGAGCTCGTCCTCAGACCTAGCGAATACATCCTGGTTAGCTGTGAGGAAGTTTGTGTACGCTACCTTATCTTGTTCAAACAGTGTAGCTCCGATCCTTAGAGTCTTGCTCGGGTCTTCTCCCACCTGGATGAGGTATAGGTCCTCAGCTGGGGTGTTCGTGCTCAGACCTAGGTCCTCCACTCTGGCCTTCTTTACGGGTGGCGTTTCCTCAGGCTGTCGATCACGCGTCGAAATGAGGTAGCATCTTTTGGACTCCCTCTGGTCTCCTCGCACCTCACCCACCCCTTGGGGTGTAGGGAACTTGAGCTTTTGGTGATACGAGGAGGGGACGCCCCTAAGGGTGCTGAGAATCCCCCGCCCTATGATAGCATTGTACCCGATCATTGCGAAGACTACTGTGTCATCCTTCGGCGCAGTCCCAAATGAGATTGGCAGCGAGATGCATCCCTCCAGGCGGACCGTGGTACCGAAAAAGCCATACAGAGGTGTATGCAGTAGTGTGATTAAGGACAGATCTACACCCATCAGCACTAGACAGTCGTAAGAAATGACGTCGGGTCTGCTTCCATTGTCAACTAAAATGCGACGTACGGTACATTGGTTGATGGTGGTCGAGACCACCAATGCGTCGGAATGGGGAGTGGTTACACCCTTTAGGTCATCGTCTGAGAAGACGATGGGATCTTTCATGCGTTCCCGAGTGGCAGCTTCCCGCTGGGGGCCGTCGTCTTCCTCCACGGTGTTGATGGCTGACGCGTACTGTCGTCATCTGGTCGCGCTGTCCCCGCCCAAGGCCGGCTCCCTAGAGATCATCATGATCTCCTTGCCGTTGGGTCGGTTGTCGATGGGCGGGGGAATCTATTGTCACTTGTCTGTGGCCTTGGCGATGTATTTGTCGAGGAGTCCTCGTCGGACGAGGTCCTCGATGGCGTCCCTCAAGTTGATGTATTCTACGGTGTCGTGACCGTGGTCGCAGTGGAAGCGACAGTATTTCTTCTTACTCCTCGAGCTCGGACCTGACTTCATCTGGGGGGGCCTTTGAGGAATGGCTCCTCGCGGATCTCCATCAGGATTTGGTCAGGAGGAGCCATTAGGGGTGTGTAGTTGTGGCAATTCCCCCTTTCCTTTTTCGGGCGGTCGCCGCGGTCTCGGTCACGTCGCTCCCGCTTGTTCCGCCCCTCATGTAGTGAGCCGGCAGATCTTTTTTGGTCAGACCACTGTGGACATGCAAAATCGCACGTCTATATGTCCCCGCCAGTCCAGCAACAATGACGATTTCGACCGAAGAGACCGTGGAGGACACGTCCCGTCCGGGCCCTCCGAAGAGACACCATGCCGACGTGAAGCCATCCCCGGAATCACAGTGGCGACCCCGTAAACTACCTTCTCATTTTCGAGGGGAGCGGTGCTCGCCCCTAGGGTACGCTCGCCTCTAGGGATCTCATAAGCTACCTTCTCATTTTCGAGGGGAGCAGTGCTCGCCTCTAGGGAGCTCATAAGTCACATTCTCATTTTCGAGGGGAGCGGTACTCGCCTCTAGGGATCTCGTAAGCCACCTTCTCATTTTCGAGGGGAGTAGTGCTCGCCTCTAGGGAGCTCGTAAACTACCTTCTCATTTTCGAGGGGAGCGGTGCACGCCTCTAGGGAACCCGTAGGGTTATCATTTTGTTTCCAAGGGGAGCAATGCTCGCCTTTAAGGAGCTCATGAGCTACCTCCTGTTTCCGAGGGGAGTGGTGCTCGCCTCTAGGGAGCTCGTAAGCTACCTTCTCATTTTCGACGGGAGCAGTGCCTGCCTCTAGGGAGCTCGTAAGCTACCTTCTCATTTTCGAGGGGAACGGTGCTCGCCTCTAGGGAACCAGTAGGGTTACCTTTTCATTTACAAGGGGAGTAATGCTCGCCTTTAAAGAGCTCGTAAGCTACCTCCTCATTTCTGCGGGGAGCGATGCTTGCCTCTAGGGTGCTCGTAAGCTACTTTCTCATTTTTGAGGAGAGCGGTGCCCGCCTCTAGAGAACTCGTAAGCTACCTTCTCATTTTCGAGGGGAGCGGTGCTCACCTCTAGGGAGCTCGTAAGCTACCTTAGTCGAATATGGCTGGTGACGCTTTGATGGTCTTGCTAAAAGCGTCACTGATAAAATTTCTTGAGATTGACAGAGCTCCATGTCCTGGGTACCTCTCGCCCCCCCCAGCGTCATCATCCTGTATGCCCCTTTACCAAGTGCTTCAGCTACCTGACATGGGCCTTCCCAATTGGGTGTAAGTTTCTCCATGGCAGCCCTTGGGTCCACCATGGTTGCTCGCCATAGTACTAGATCTCCGGGGAGGAAGTGCCGTTCTCTCACGCGAGTATTGTAGTATTGGGCCAGCTTCTGTTGGTACGCTACGAGTCTCAATTGACCACGTGCCCTATCTTATTCGAGCATGTCCAAGTTCTCTTGCATTGCTTGGTTATTTTTGGCCTCATAAAAATATCCCACCCATAGTGACGGGTTAGAAATTTCTACTGGGACCACTACCTCTGCTCCATACGCAAGGTGGAAGGGCGTTTCGCCCGTGGCAGCTTTGGCGGTAGTCCAATGTGGCCATAGGATGCTCGAGATGGAATCAACCCATGAGTCTCCTGCCTATTCTAGTCGAGTCTTGATGTCGTGGAGGAGCATCCTATTGGCGTTTTCCACCAACCTGTTGGCTTGAGGATGTCCCACCGAAGTGTAGTGGCTCCAGATCCCCAATTCTGAGCACTTTTCCTGGAAGGCAGTGCTTGCAAATTGTCTGCCATTTTCAGTTGTGAGAACTCGTGGGATCCCAAACCGACAGATGATACTCCATAGTACAAATTTCCAGGTTGCCTCACTCGTGACTTTTCCCAACAGTTCTATCTTGACCCATTTGGTGAAGTAGTCAATAGCGACCATGAGGAACTTCTTCCTCCCTTGAGCTTCAGGGAAGGGACCCAGTATGTCTATTCCCCACCGAGCAAATGGGCGAGGCTCCATCAGAGCATGTAGTCGCATAGCTGGTTGGTGGTGTAGATTTGAGAACTTTTGGCACCGAGGGCACCTTTGGGCATACTCGAGGCAATCGTGTTGTAGGGTAGGCCACCAGTATCCTTATCGGATCAGCGTTCGCACAAGTGCTCGCCCACCAACATGACTTCCGCAGAGTCCTTCATGGACTTCTTGGATGGCCTGCTTGGCCTCCGTGGGGAACAACCACTTTAGAAGTGGGGCGAAGAGGGATCGACGATACAGATGGCCATCGACCATCGTAAAGTGCGCTGCTCGTGCTCGTGTGCGGTGAGCCTCAGTGCGGTCACTCGGGAGTTATTGTCAGAGTATAAAATGCAGGAGGGGATCCATCCATGAGGGCTCATAGTCGATGGCATTTACCTGGGGGGCTGTCTCTTCTATGCTCGGTGTCGATAATTACTCGATCAAGATGGATCTGGAGTTAAAGACCGTGGTCACAGATGCCAAATGGGAGAGAGCGTCTGCTCAGACGTTCTCCTCCCTGGGGATGTGGACCATCTCGAAGTGAGAGAATTCCTCTGCTGCGGCCTTGGCCTTCTCCAGATATTTAATGATGGATGCTTCTCGTGCCTTGAATTCTCCCTTGACTTGGCTATCTACGAGCATGGAGCCACTGTATACTCGCACATTGGTCGCCCCCAGGTGCCTTGCCATTCGAATCCCTGAGAGGAGCACTTCATATTCGGCCATGTTATTCGTGGTTGAGAAATTGAAGCAGAGGGCGTATTGTAGCTCTATCCCCTTCGGTGATAGTAGGACCAATCTTACTCCGCTGCTCGCCGCGCAGGACGATCCGTCGACGTACTGCTCCCATGTTGGTCCCGAGGACTGCTCGAGTCCGTCCTCTGACGGTATGGTGCATTCTGCTACAAAGTCTGCGAGGGCCTAAGCCTTGATCGAGGTCCTCGGGTAGAACTTGTTGTCGAATTCACTCAACTCGATCGCCCACTTAACCAACCTTCCAGAAGCGTCAGGATTCTGGAGGATCTGGCGTAGAGGCTGGTTAGTGAGGATGGTGATTGGGTAAGCAAGGAAGTACAGTCGTAGCTTACGGGTAGTCGAGATTAAGGTTAAGGCAAACTTCTCAGCCCGGGAGTACAGGAATTTCAGCCCGTGCAGTGCCCGGTTCACATAGTAGACGAGCTTCATGATGCCTGCTTCCTCCCGAGCGAGCATTGCGCTCATCGTGCTCGGCGTCACCGACAGGTATAGGAGTAGCTGTTCTCCCCTCTGCGGCTTGGAAAGTACGGGGGAGTCGCCAGATAGTGCTTCAGCTCTTCAAACGCCTGCTCGCATTCATGGTCCCATTCGATTTGTCCCCTCTTCTCCGGCGCTTTGTTAGCTTGCTTGATGAGCCGGAAGAAGGGAAGGCACCTCTCGGCTTCTTGAGATAGGAAATGGGTCAAGGCGACGACGTGGCCGGTGAGGCATTGCACATCCCTCACTCGCACTGGTCATTTCATTTCAAGTACTACCCTGATTTGATCAGGATTCGCCTCTATTCCCCTATGTGTAACAAGGAAGCTGAGGAACTTGCCTGATCTTACACCGAATGTGCATTTGCTTGCGTTGAGCTTCATGTTGTACTTTCTGAGTGTAGGGAATGTCTCCGCCAAGTCTTCCAGGTGCTCGGGTGTTCGGAGGCTCTTGACGAGCATGTCGTCGATGTAAATGTCCATATTGCGGCCAATCTATGCGTCGAACATGTGATTGACGAGGCGTTGGTAAGTAGATCCCATGTTCTTCAACTCGAATGGCATGCTGGTGTAGCAATATAAGCCGTGGTCGGTGATGAATGCGGTCTTATCTTGGTCGGGCCCGTACATGCTGATTTGGTGATACCTAGAATAGGCATCTAAGAAGCTCAGCATTTCGTGCTCGACCGTAGTGTTGACCAGTTGGCCAATTCGTAGCATGGGAAAGGTGTCTTTCGGCGTAGCTTTGTGAAGGTCGGTATAATCTACGCACATCCTTCACTTCCCATTGCTCTTAGGGACAAGGACTACATTCGCCACCCAGTCCGGGTAGCGAGTGGGGTGAAGTAGCCCTGAGCGTAACTTTTCACTCACTTGTTCCGAAATGATGGCCTGTCGCTCGGGGTTGCAGCATCTCCGGCACTGCTGGACTGGGCGGCAGCTCGGGTCTAACCTTAGTTGGTGCGTGATGATCTCCGGTGGGATTCTGGGGAGTTCGTCCTCGGACCAAGCGAATATGCCCTGGTTGGTTATGAGGAAGTTTGTGTACGCTACCTTAGCTTGCTCGGACAGTGTGGCTCCGATCCTTAAAGTTCTGCTCGAATCTTCTCCCACCTGGATGAGATATAGGTCTTCCGTTGGGGTGCTCGTGCTTGGACCTGGGTCTTCCGTCCTAATCTTCTTCTCGGGTGGCATGTCCTTGGGCTGTCAGTCATGTGTCGAGATGAGGTAGCATCTTCTGGACTCCCTCTGGTCTCCTCGCACCTCCCCTACCCCTTGAGACATGGAAAACTTGAGCTTTTGGTGATACGAAAAGGGGACACCTCGAAGGGCACCGAGGATTTCTCGCCCTATGATGGCATTATACCCGGTCATTACACGGATGACCATGAAGTCCGCTAAGAAGGTCACATCCTTTGGCGTGCTCCCGAACGTGATCGGCAGTTGCTTGCTAGAATTTTTGGTCGATCGACCAACCTTCGTTGGTCGGTCAAACTCTGTAGAACCTACAAAAATTGACTTTTTAGCCCATAAGTCATATCCACATACAAACGACTTTGTGTCCACATTTTATTTCATTCAATTTGAGGTTGTTGTAAAAATTGTCCAACAGTCAACATTATGGTCTTTGTTACTCTCTCTAGCCGTTTCTAGAGAGAGAAGCTCTGAGGGAGACTCGGGGAATGGTGAGAGGGCTTGGGGTGAACCGTTTCCCTGCAAGGGGTGGTGGACCTCGTCAGAGAGGAGTTGTTGGCAGGGGTGATGGCCCCAGCCCCCCCGACAAGGGAGAGGGTCTTGGCCTCATTTGTTTTCGTTGTCAGAAGAGGGGTCAGCTACAGAGATTATGTAGGACTCCCCCGGGAGGAGTTGGGTCGGCTGCGGGAGGAAACATGGGTCTTAGATCTTATGCGGATGTGGTGCAGCAGAGGCCATCGTCTCAGCAGCCCTGGTGAGGTGAGAGCCCTGTGCCTAGGAGGTGTCTCCCCGGAGAGCTTGTCGGAGCAATTGGACTGGCTCGCCCGGTGTATTTGGTTGTCTCCCCTTCAAGGCGGGGTGGATGTGGACAGGGCGAAGGATTGGCTGGACAGTCAATGGGGTGTTGTTAGACCTTGGGATGTAAGGATGGTTCTTAGAGGGGGCCTTCTTGCGATTGCGGCCAGAGCTCAAGGAGCAAGGGATGTGACAGCGACAGACGTGTTGGTCGGTGATGGCTCCATCTTGCGGATTCAAGGTTGGTCCCTGGAACGTGGAACCTTTTCCACCCCGAAGCGTTCTGCCTGCTGGGTTAGATTCGCAGGGGTTCCCTTGTGTTTTTGTGATGAAGCTGACATAAAGTTTATGGCCAGTGCCTTTGGGGATATCGAGCCTGGCACTATCCGCATCCTCCCTGAGTGTAAAGTCACCACCATGGAGGCTATCATCTCAGCTCCGGCGCCTCTTTTGGTCCTGCCGGCGATCTGTTTTTCATATGGCAGGCGTGACTTTGTGGTGGGGGTGTCTGTTGGGGAACCTGTCGTAGAGGAGGCGCGGCAGTGCCAGACGAAACTAGGGCGACCTCCACCCTGTCTAGAGGTTGAAGACGATCGCATAGCAATTTGAATTCAAACCCCCCCTTCCCCCCGCCCACGATGGGCCGACCAAGTCTGGGTCTTTGGGCCTTGGGCCGCTGGACGGTGTTGATTTGGGCACTAGTGGGCTTCAAAGAGTTGGTGGGCCGGGACCAATTGGGTGTTTACGATCGGGCGTCCTTTTGCAAGACCCAATATCCAACTTGCTAACTCGGGACTTGCCCAAATCCAAGTTACACAGTGATACCGGGTTTCTTAGACCTGCGAAGCTTCGTCCCTCCCACCTGATTCTTGACCTGGGTTACCCTAGTGGCCTGGCGATGGCAGCCCTCTGTCCGGCTCACTGTGCCGATCGGCGACACAGGGAGAGTCCGTCGGCCATCCCTACCGTGTCGCCGGAGAAGAGCAGCTTCTAGAATAGGCATCCTCAAGTGCAAGTGAGGTGCTCTAGGTTGTCCCTGTAGTGCCACCGCTGAATACAACCGTTCCTGCCTTGCTCGTGCTGGTTCTTTGGGAAGCCCCAACCAGCACCCGCAAGAAGGTGGGGCAGTGTTGCAATCTTGCTTGCCGCACCCTCCTGCCGTCGTCAGAACTCCTGAGCCCTTGCACCTACTCTTGCCTTCTACGGTGTGGTCGCTCGACCTGTTGCCCCCAATGGCCACTCTTCCTGCTCCGCCTCCGGTCTCGGCATCGGAGGTGAGGGGTGTTGCTGCTTGTGAAGCATTGTTTAAAAAGACGACGCCTCAAGGCACTAAAACTTAAGCCTCAAGGTGAAGCACTAGAAAAACACATTGAGGTATGCGTCTCATGTCTTTTACTTGAGGCTTATGCCTTTTTTTGATTGAAGTGGTACGCCTCACTGCCTTCACCGTCTCAAGGTATTTAATTGAGACGTGTGCATCACTTGAGAAGATGATGTAATGAGGTATCATCCTACCCCTGCGAGGCCCAGGTACAGGTCTCCGGCGATCACGTTCTTTCTATTTTTCTAACCTTTACACTGTAGGCTGCAGAAGTAGTTTGGAAGAGGGAGGACACACCCACGTACACCCATCATCGTGCGGATATCTCCTTATAACCTTTCTTCTACTTCTACCTTCTACGCATACCTAAAGTCACGTGGTCCCATTTCCACGTGGGAACCTCCAAGGGCTGAAGCGTACCACCTGGTCACTGGTGCTCCACCTTCACCTGCTGATAGTTCAGGCACCTGGCCACGAACTTAGCAACATCTCTCTTCATACCAGGCCACCAGAACTATCTCCGCAAGTTTCGATACATTTTCGTCGCACCCGGATGCACAGTGTACCTGCTCCCATGAGCCTCTACCAACACGGCACGCCTCACCTGCTCCTCGGCTGGGGCGTATAGCCTACCTCGAAACCTCACAACTCCGTCCTGGCCGAGCTCCACATCAGCCATAGCCAAAATCCAGGGCAACTCAGGGTCTGCATGTTGAGCCTCTGTCACCTGACAACGGATGGCTGGGGTGACAGTCAAACTCGCAAGCACCGCTGACCCTGGCTCTCGGGGAACCTTGAGCCTAAATGTCACTTCTGGCACTTGCTCCCAGAGCCTCCACTTCCTCAACATCATCGCACTGACCACAACCTTGCAGCTCAAGGCATCGACAATGACATTCATCCTGCCCGGCTGATAAGACAGGGTGAAGTCTTAATCCTTCATATACTCCATCCAACGCCTCTGCCTGAGGTTAAGGTCCTTCTGAGTGAACACATACCTCAAACTCTAAGGTCAGTAAATACCTCAAACTTCTCGCCGTACAGATAATGCCTCCAAATCTTCAACGTGAAGATCACCGCTGCCAACTCAAGGTCATGGGTAGGGTAGTTCTCCTCATGTGACTTTAACTACCGCGAAGCATACGCCACAACTCTACCATGCTGCATCAGCACAGCACCTAAACTGACCCTGGAAGCATCTGTGCACACCACGAAACCTCTCGATCCGGAAGACAAAACTAACACCGGTGCCGAGGTGAGCAATCTCTTCAGCTCCATGAAGCTCTGCTCACACGCATCGGTCCAGACGAAAGGCACATCCTTCCTCGTGAGTCTAGTCATAGGGGCCGCAATGCGAGCAAAATCCTGGATGAACCTTCGATAATAGCCTACAAGCCACAAGAAACTCTGAATCTCCGTCACGGACCTCGGCCTCGGCCACTACATCACAACCTCGACCTTGGCGGGATCCACGAAAATACCATCACTAGAAATCATGTTCCCTAAAAAGTGCACCTCATAAAGCCAAAACTCACAGTTGCTGAGCTTCGCATACAACTGGTGATCTCATAAAGTCTGCAACATAACCCTCAAATGGTACACGTGTTCCTCTGCAGATCGCAAATAAACAAGGATGTCATCCACAAACACGACCACAAACTGATCCAAGTAGGGATGAAACACCCTCTGCATCAAGTCCATGAAGGCTATTGGGGCATTGGTGAGCCCAAACGGCATCACCAAGAACTCATAATGTTCGTACCTCGTACTAAAAGTAGTCTTCTCCACATCGGACTCATGAATCCGCAGCTGATAGTAACCGGATCGCAAATCAATCCGCGAGAACACTCGAGCCGACTGAAGCTGGTCAAACAAATCAACAATCCGCGGCAACGGATACTTGTTCTTAATGGTCACTTCATTCAGCTGCCGGTAGTCAATACACAACCTCAGACTACCGGCCTTCTTCTTCATAAACAACACTGACGCACCCCAAGGGAAAAAGCTGAGATGAATATACCCCTTGGCAAGTAACTCCTGCAACTGCGTCCTCAACTCTCTCAACTCAGCGGGAGCCATGCGGTAAGGGATGTGTCATGCTGGTGCAATCTTTGGAGGGCTTGCCAGGCTAACTTCGACTAGCGGACGGGACTGTTGGCCACCTGCTAGGAAAGAGCGATTGGCGACCGACCTCAGAGTGTCGATTACAATTGGATCCGTCATGTGAATATCTCCACCCTTAGCGTTACTTATCTTGAGTAGGTGGACCCGGCACGAGGGTGTATTCACCATTAGCATGACATATCATACGTATCAGAGGGGTTAGTGTGAATTGGCTAGACGTCATATGAGGGATTGTTGCGTTTCCGAGATCTGGTGACCTGGATGAGGGAAGGAATAAAGCTATAAAGGGAAATATGGGAACTGGATATATCTCGGGTAACCCCCTTCGTAGCCGTATTCCTCTCAAGGTGGTACCGGGGACTCACTTTTTACGGAGAGTCAAGAGGGAATTGAATGGCACGAAGAATTTTCGGGATTAGGGTAACTAAGCCGGGGTGCGGGCGTGCCAATCGATTTCTCGACAACCACCCATGGAACTGAAGGTTGACTAGAAAGTGTTGCTAGGATGCGGCACACGGGCTCGGGAGATCGGGCGACACTTGGAGAGAAGGGAGGTTCCATAGGTGCGAGTGCGCAAGCGATTGTGGGGAATCATGTACTAAACGTCTTTCCCCACCGATCGCAAGCAATCGATATTTCTTTACATCGGATTGAATCCGAACAGCTTTGTTCCACACTGAAGAGAAGTCTGCATATGTCTGAAGCCATGGACAGAGGGTCGGGGGCATCCTGTAGCTATGAGGGTGCATTTGACTGGGAGGTGTGATTCACTAGAGTTGGAGGTACTGGACACACACTGGGTGGTGCGGAGGAGAGCTGGGACCTAGACACGGGCACGGAGACATGCATTCAAGCAGTGATATATTTCATGAGAGCCACGCGAGCTTTACAAATGGGCCGAGGAGGCCAAATTACAACTGGTGCAAGCCACAGGATAATTTCGACACGTGGGTCGGTCCCCGGGTCAATGCATAGCAAGGCGGATATCTGCGTGTTTTTACAGAGGCTCTTCGCGAGGCGAGGGACTTTCCCGGTTTGCCAAGGGAGGACTACACTAGATGGCAGGGGGAGAGACTAATTGAGACCTGGAGGAGGGCCGGACGCGGCTCTAGATGAGTAATCAGGTACAGATCCCGAGGGGCGAGTATCTCCATGCTGGGAAGTCGAGGCCGATCCCGGGAGCGTTACTTCCAGGCTAGGATCCGGTTAGCCCGAATCAATGGTCAGAGCGGTTAGCGGTCGGCTCGGGGTGAGCGATGGGCACGCGGCCACGTGACTAAGGTAGGTGCGGCATCATGGCGTATGTGTGGCCGTCGTAGGTTGTCATACGTGGGTAGACCCGAGATGCGGGTGTTTTTGTCGTTGTCATAACTCCTTATATGCGATGGGGAAGGACTTGTATGAGATGGCTAGACATCGTACGAGGGAAGTGCGAGCGACATACCCTCGACGTGTGTAAGCCGATCAACAAGCCAACCGCGCACATTTAGCGTATTGCGTCCGTCCTTGGTTGCCTGCTAGAGTCTAAGCAGTGTCCGTATGCCTGCGTCTATATGCATGTCCCTGCCCCTTGAGTTCCTAAGAGATTTTTATAGGGAATATGAAGGGTCAGAAGGGTTTAGGTAGACCAAGTTGAGGGCCAAATTTGATCCACATAAACCCTTACAAAAATCTTTTTTTTTTACAGAGTAGGGGAGGGAGGGTTTAGGCGAACCAACCTAGGGGCTGGGTTTGGCCTGCCTAAATCCCTCCCCAGAGGGGTTTACGCGGAGCAAAAGGCTAGTTTTTTTGTTTTGAAAATTTTTTTTTATTCTAGATGGGGTTTAGGCGGACCAAACTGGGCATCTAGTCTGGTCCGCCGCATATCTCATCATTGTCGCCAAAGCAAAAGATTATCTCCAACTACATTTTTCCCATCCACACTCTCAGGAAAAGCTCTTCCTAAGTTTCTGGATAGCAGAGTACATTTTTCTCCTGGAGCCCACAGCATTGATCCCCATATCCTTCAAATCCTCAAGTGTCAGCAGCGGCAAAACTTCATTGTCCACCTCATGTATCTCAAACACCGGGGCGTACCGCCCCAGCCCCAATCCAGTCAGCCATGCCCTGACCCCGCCATCGGCAAAATGGCACTGCCGCTTGCTCCACTCCCGGCTATCCCTCTCCAACGGCATGTCCACATCTTCTGCTTCAGCAGTGGTGGGAGGGCACACGTCCCTGGCCTCCGAGGTCCTCGCCCTGGCCGCCCTCGGGCTCTCGGAGTCCTCCACCCGCAGTTCATCGTAATCCATGTACCCTTCGTCTCCGGCATCCTCGCCGCTCGACTTCAACTCGGCGACGTCCACCCCCTCCTCCACCTTCGACACCCAATTCGTCCTCACGCGCCGTGTCGACAATCCCCCGCCCCTCCTCGCCTTCCCCTCCCTTCCCCCCCTCCGGAACCCCATCATCCCCTCCAGGCTATCCTCCCCGTGGTGAAACCCCCTGTCCTCCGCGGCGACCGGGATCTCTAGGGCGTCGTGGTGGTCCTCCGACACCAGGTTCGTCAGCGGCCGCGTCCTGGAGGGGACCTTCCCCAGCCCCCCTCCCCCGCCAGCGGGCGACGGGAGCAAATGGGAGGAGATTCTCCACTGCTTGCTGCGGCGGGCGAGGGGATCGTGCGGGATGGCCGCCCGCTGCTCGCCGATGTCGCCGAGGCGGACGCTGGGGCGACGCTGGCGCTTTGCGCCCGGCCCGGGTGCAGCGGCGGGGGGCAGGGTTTCGGGTGGCGGGCCTCCGTTCGCGGGCGCCTCTGCCGGCTGCAGATCCGCCATTGGCCACCCTAGAAGCACCCAGAGAGCAGCAAGGATTAGGGTTTCGGCATTCCCGCCTATGTGGGGGACATCGAAGGATCGGGTGGTGAGGGAGAGTTAGGGTTTCGACGGAGTGAGTGGCGGGCGAGAGTGGAGCAGGAACAGCTGCTGTGTGGCAGAGGAGGAGGAGAAGGAGCTCCTTCTTCTTCTTCTTCTTCTTCTTCTTGGCGTTCTTGCTTCTGGGGTGTTCCGACACGTTTTAGGAGCGGGGCGGACGGGGATTGGGAAGGGGTACTCTGGCGGTGCTGTCGACCCCGGGGTTCTCCGGCTCTGGAATCTGGATGCTGCGGTCAACGGGGACGAGGGGACGCGAATTGACTCCCTTGACGTCAGGATGACACCGGAAAAAGTTGCGCCCAGCTTTGAGGCCGTCCAGCTTGGTCTGGTCGGTGAAAGTGCCGGGACACTTTTTTTCTGTTTTTCGTAAAAATTATTATTGAAGTTGAAATAACAAAAGTTATTCTTAAAATATATTAACGTTTGTATCATTGTTTTTGACAAAATATTACAAAAATATTATCATAGTTAGCATAGATTAACTAAAAGATTAATATTCTAACCTCATTGGACAATCAAAATATCTCTCACAATTCTCAAATTTTCCACCCTCACGAGATAGAAATGAGAGAGAGTTCTTAACTAATGACAGTTAATCCGACTCTTATAATCAGTAGTCCTACCCTAGTGCTCTTCTCTGACGACTAAGTAGGATGTTTTTTTTGAGAGAGAGAGAGAGATTGCAACAGACGCTCCCCTCCGACTCAATCCCAATGGAGTGGGATTGGGTTAGGATTTAGGCTCCACTCAACACCTCTCTCTTCTTCTTCTTCTTCTTCTTCTTCAAACAATGAGATGTAAGTTTTAATGGTGACAGTCTTGAAGCAACCCTCTAAGATAGCGCAATGTATGATATTACCTTCATCGTTTAGAAAGCGATCAAGGGATATGCTATTGCTGAACATCTTGCTCATTCACCTATCCCTTGCACAGATTCTATCTAGGATGAATTCCCTGACGAACACCTTGCTGTGCTAACTCATCACCCTTTTTGGTCACTGCACTTTAATAGTGCACTCAACTCTTAGGGCCGTGGGATTAGTGCTGTTCTCCTCACTCCGGAGGGAGTAACCATCCCCTTCACATACCAACTCTCTTTTCTTGCTACCAACAACATAGCCGAGTATGAGGGTCTCCTTGAAGGATTGAAGCACGCCTATATTCTAGGCACGCAATACTTGAACATCATAGGAGATTCTTAGTTGGTGCTACGCCTGGTCCTTTCCACGTATCACACCCGTGACCCTAAACTCAAACCCTATCAAGATTTGGTCACGCTCTTAGCTAAGCAATCTTGCAAGCTCATTTACATCCGTACCCCTCGATCACAGAATATTCTTGCTGATGCACTTGCATCGCTTTCTTTTTCCCTCTCAGTCGCGCCACTGACACAATCATGGTCCAGCGGTTAGATGCTCCTTCCCTTCAAGATTCATGATTCGATAATCTTAGGAAGTCTATAGAGAAGAAAGCTGAGTTGGAGGATTTGAAAGAGGTATCATTAACTGAGCTCGAGGAGATCATAGAAGAAGAGGAATTGCCCTGGTATCACAAAATTGAGCAGTATTGCAGGGATGGCTCATTCCCAGAAGTGGCCAACACCGAGCAACGCAAGGCCATTAGAAGAGTCACCTCTAGATACACAATTATAGCAGGAGAACTATGTAGGCATGCTCTAAATAGAGTTCTTATGAGATGCCTAGATGATGATGAGGCCAAGAGGGTTGTTGAAGTAGCTCACTCAAGTGAGTGTGGAGGGCATGTCAATGGTCAGGCCTTGGCGAAGAAGATTCTTAGGCATGGCTATTACTAGCCAACCCTAGAAGAGGATTGCTCTACCTATGTTCATATGTGTCTTCAATGCCAACTCTATGCTGATAAGATTCATGCTCCTACTTCATCTCTTCATCCTCTTTCCGCTCCTTGACCATTCTCCATGTGGGCATTTGATATTGTTGGCCCACTGGGTGATCCTAATTCTCAGACTAAATAGAAATCCTTCATCCTCACTGCTACTGAGTACTTCACCAAGTGGGCCGAAGTTGAAGCATACGCGGAGATCAAAGCTACCACAGTGTGCCGCTTCATCGTGAAGAACATCATTTCGTGATTTGGAGTGCCAAGTGACATCGTCACTGACAATGGACCTCAATTCGTGTCACAAGAACTCTGAGACCTCTATAAGAAATTCAATATCTCATTGCATCATTCATCGCCATACTACCCCCAAGGCAATGGCCAAGCCGAGGCCACCAATAAGACCCTTCTCAAAATCATCAAGAAAATATGCGAGTCACATAAATTTGTTGATTAGGCCGATAGATTAGTAGAAGCTCTATGGGCTTACCACACCTCTATCCGTACTCCCACAGGGCAAACCCATTTTGCTCTTACTTATGGGATGGAGGCGGTACTCCCATATGAAATTCTAATCCCTTCCCTAAGGGTGCAGCTTGATAAAGAACTTAATCTTGATGAGCGTCGAGAGGCGTTGCTAGTCCAGCTGGAACTCTTGGATGATAAGAGGCTTAACGCGGCCAATCATGTTTCCGCGTACCAAAAGCGTGTCTCACGTCATTTCCAAAAGAAGGTCATTGAGGGAAAATTTCAAGTGGGTAATATAGTGTTGAAATGTAAATTTATTAGAACGGGAGGTCCTAGGTCTAAGCTGCAACCCACTGGGAGGGTTCGTTCGTAGTCAAGGAGGTGTATCCTGGAAACGCCTATCGCTTAGTCAACGCTGAGGGTGAG